>OX411547.1:72272322-72369822 GCA_948146395.1 Fragum whitleyi
TAATAAAGCGTTGTCTAGAGAAAGATATTATTTCACAGAAGCATGTGCAAAGTTTACAAGCAATAACTTTAGGAGAAAGAGAAACATTATAGATATACATCAATTTTACCCAAAAACTTAACCAATATTTTAAGGTAGTGGACCGGTAACAGTTCCGCAACATTTCGGGAGTATTGAACTTTAACAGCGTTAACCGATTTTCATTAGGAAACCCCAGTTAACATTGTGAAAGAACATGTGGTCCGAAATACCACCTTAAGGTTCGATCAGGATAAAAAATTCCATAAATAAAAATTTGTAAGGAACACAGATCTATATTAAAGACATACAAAAGTTACAAGTAAAAATTTAACATTTGATTGACCAAAAAGCATTAAAATTCCACTAAATTAAAAATCAGAGAAATGAATTAATGTCTGGATGCCGACATTGTTGTCACAATAGCATGCGCAAAGTTTCAAAGCAGTAACCATAGTTAAAAAAACAGAGACTGTGTCAAATTAATGAACCCTTATTTAAATAAAGAAACTGTTAACTTTGAGTAGTATTTCACAGTTCTCCAATGCAAATTCCTGGGAAAATTTTGGGCCAGACTGGCTGATTTCTGTGCAACTAAAATATAAATTCGGCAAGATAAGGGTAGATTTTGTATTTTCGGGTTTTCGCACGACTATTCGTAGAATATTAGGGCTATTCAAGCCACCAGAGCGCATAATCATCACTCAAAGGCATACGTTAACGGACAAAACCCGCGCGTTAACGGGAGAAAACGTGGATTGAAAACGTGGATTTATCAGTAAATTCACGTGCCGTTAAAGCCCGGCTTTTATTTAAATATCCGCGATTTGGGCTTATACAATTTGACCAATTTCAATGATTCTTATATTTTTTCTGCAATATAAGTTAGTCCTTAAAAGGACGTTTTAAGCATTCTTATCAAAATACAACAAATTAACGATCTAGAAAACTGTACGCATTGATTATTAAAACACGTGAAAATTATTCATGTCCAAAATTATCATAGAGCTTACCTAGAGACTAATTCCCGCTTAAAATTGTATCATTATGTATATGCTGTAATTGTGAAATCCACATGAGTCTAAGACTTTCTTGTTATACATTGCAAACTACTGTCTAGGTCCATTTAAATCAACAACAACAACAACAACAACAATAAAACATTTATAAATAATTATCAATAGAATCAAGCAATCGGGGCGACGAATGTGGGTACGTCAGTTGCTACAGTATCCAGGATTTCTGTTTACATGTGCGTCCATAAGTCGGCTGTTTTGCCGTATAATTTTCTTCCTATTAAGCTCACCTGAGCACAAAGTGCTCAATGGGAGCTTTTGGGATCACCTTACTCCGTCGTCCATCCTGCGTCGTCAACTTTCCTATAACTTCTTCTTCTCCTAAACCACTGAGCCGATATCAATGAAATTTTGCCAGAATGTTCCCTTGTTGACCCACTCCAAATTGTTAGCTTAATTCTGATTGGTCCATAAAAATGGGCGTGACAGGGCGGGGCTTATTTTGAGCCTGAAATCATTGAAAGACATCTCATCCTGAACCACTGGGCAGATTTCAATGAAAGTTTACCAGAATGTTCATTTGATGACCCCCTTGAAAAATTGTTTGCGAAATTTTGTTTGGCCAATATATATGAGCGTGGCAGGGAGAGGATATTTTTGAGCTCGAAATCTTTGAACGACATCTCTTCCTGAACTACTGGGCAGATTTCAGTGAAACTTTACCAGAGTGTTCCTTAGGTGATCCTTTTCAAAAATTGTTCGCGATTTTTTTTATTGGCCAATAAATATTTGCGTTGCAGGGTGGGGCTTAATTTTAGCCCCAAATCTTTGAACGACATCTCCTTCTGAACCACTGGTAGGATTTCAGTGGAACTTTAGCATAAGTTTCTGGTCGATCCTTTTTTAAAAAAATTGCTCGCGAAATTTTGATTGGCCAATAAATATAGGCGTGGCAGGGCGGAGCTTATTTGAGCCCAAAATCTTTGAACGACATCTCTTCCTGAACCACTGGGCAGATTTCAATGAAACTTCACCAGAATGTTACTGGGGTGACCCTTTTGAAAGATTTTTCACGAATTTTTTATTTGCCCATAAATATGGGCGTAGTAGGGCGGGGCTAATTTTGAGCGGGAGGCGTCAGCTTCGTTAGTGGCTTGAGGTCACCGTCTCTCGAACGCATTCCAACTTATCAGTACTTTCATTACTTTTATTTAAGTGGGTTACCCGCGAAAAAGCTCTACGCCAGAGATTTCAAAAGTGTTTTCTAGTCCTAAACTGAGAATTGTTTTTCAAAATTAACTTGATATTGAAGACTTTTGTGTTGTCATACTATAATAAAAACAACAGCTATTAAATATTGTTTTCATGTTAATACGTTTATTTAATTTCTAAATTTGAGTAAATTCTCTGTTGAGTTCAAAACCTGTTTTATAATTCCGGATCATGAAAGCGTTTGCGGATGACAAAATCATCGTTAGAACATCGTGAAATTGACAAAGTGAAAAGCTTTTGAATGATCTTAGAATAAAATTAAATGGGTGCTAGAGTGAGTTTTAGTGAAATTCAAGGGAGGTAATACATCGTAGCTTATTTCGTTCAAACTGAACGAAATTAGCGATAAGTTTTACCCCCCTCGTTAATAAAATATAAGTAATTTTCTGTTTTGTGGCTTCACGGACCAACCAGACGCTTTAAGGTAGTAGACCCGTAATGGTTTTGCATCATCTCAAAGGTAATGAACTTTAACGGTTTTAACCGAGCTTTCCTAATGATTTTCATTAGGAAACCTCGGTTAACATTGTGAAAGAATATATGTCCCAAATGTTGCGGAACTGTTTCGGGTCCACTACCTTTAAATCCTACGCGCATTTGCCATCTTGATTTGGCGAGGAATTTAAACTAGACTCGAAACTGACTTTAACTCTATTATGCAAATCGACTGTTCATTGTCCATCCATTCGGAAATAACGCAAAATTTAGAGTCCGTGAATTGAAACTTAATACTTTAGAAAGATATAATGACAGCTCTTGATTGGGAAAAAGTCTGTTAACACTTATCAGTTACCATGGTTGTTTCACTTAATGAGGCTAATTCTGAGAAAAAGAATAACCCATAAGGCCATTACTATTTTATTTCTGGTTCTCGGAACAAATTGAATGAAAAAAAAATGGGTCGAAGGAGGAAATGAGAATGAAGATAAAATGTCCCAAGTACTGTAACGGGGAAAGACAAAAATAAAACTACAAAAAATCACTGCTTTTTTTTTTTTTTTTTTTTTTAATTCTTTGAATTTAATAAAATTTCACGATATTTCTATTAGAATTGTTCTTCCAACATCAAAACTGATGATGTGTTAAAAAGAATCAATCAAACAATTCTTCAGACAGACTTAAATATTTTCTAAAGAACCAAATACCCTTAAGGGATTTGGTTCTTTAGAAAATGTTAAGCAATACCCATACTTCATATAGATACCAGACAAAAGCAGCCAATCGGTTGAAATTGAAAAAAAAAAAAAAAAAAAAGATAGAAGTTCATTTTATTTTGATTCAAGTTTTCAGAAAATGTTTGTCGGCTCTCTGAAGAACCAGAAAATTTAGACGAAGTGGCCTAATCATGAGGCGAAAATAGATTGAGCGAACTTCAAAGAAGTTTCCGGTGACAATTTATAATTGTAGTCAAATTAGATAGGAGAAGTAAAAAGAAAGACGAACTAAATTTAAATCTTACACAGGTTGCACTTTCTATCATGTTGCCCTGCATTCGGGATGCAAAAATACGTTTTCAAACTTTTTCATAAAAGCTACATGTGGGTCATCCAATAAAAAGTGGGACTTATGCTGAAATACCTACCTTGATAGTAAATATACAAAGAAATAAGTATTGCAACACCCGATTTAACCAGAGTAGTTTTGAACAAAAGTTAACTCTGGTAAATTGGCGCAGTATGTGCCCAAGAAAACATATTTAGTGGGTCTTATGATTGGAAATATAACTGAAAAATAATACTTGATAATATATACCGTATTTCCTCTAATAATAGCACCCTCCCTAATAGTAGAAACCCTACATTTTTTACTAAGTAAACTCACTTCAAATGCCTAGATTTTAAGAACTTGCTGAGACTTCTTCTCTCATTTGATGTGGATTTCCTCTAACAAACATATAAAGAGGAAATTTACCTGAAATTAAAGAGAAAAGAACTTAAAAGACATTAGTTATATGATTTTTTTAATCAGAAAAAGCGTACTTGATAAAAACTCCCTGACCTTGTTATCATATATAGCTCCTGTGAGCGTTTATTAGGAGAAATACGGTATAAGATTATTGTTCCACTATTGTGTACTGTAACATCCCATTCAATGCATTGCAGACCCCTTATCGTTATATATTGAATGGAACCCTTATTACTAGGCAACAGAAGGGGGTGCCATTTGTCGGAATAGCCACATAAACCCTTTGTTGTTTGAATGCTGAAAAAAACACTTTAAATTTACCAACCTGGTGGTGTTTTTCACTTAAATTACAAGGATAAATGTATTCTGGTATTATAGTGGTAGACAATGGTTGTAAAATTTTCGAAAAAAATGACGTCAAAGTTGATGTCGAATACCTCTCTTTTATCAGACAACGTCGCTCTGAATAATAGAAGGGTATCCAAATGCAAGTCTACAAAGATGTACTCGTAAAATTTTGCATTAGACGTCTTTCTTAAAGATATCAGACGGTATCTTCAACAAAAAAATCTTGATTAAATTTGAACTTGTAAAAACTTTCTTTGAAAACTAATGTCATCGTGATCAAAATCATGCAAAAAGGAAGTTTTGTGCTAAAATTCTTTTTTTTTTTTTTGGTTCTCACCGATGAAAAATGTAAATAAGGTACAGTGAGAAAGCAGTTTATCCCTGCATGTCATTCTTTGTAAACAGCGTTTCCATCGTCTTCATTTTTCTGAAGGTAAACATTGAAAGAAGTAACATTTTTGTTATTTAGATATTCATCTGGCAATAGTTAACGTCATGACGTCATCAACACGGTGTCATGACAACATTCTAGTTGATATGAAAAATAATTGCTGGATAAAAAAATGTACATGCAATGTATTATGATTTCTGATAACGTTTCGCGAACGTTTTTATCCTCAACGCAGTGCTGATAGGGGACCGCTAGAGATTTATTGTCATTTTCGCCCCCCCCCCCCTTTTCTTTTTGTTCATCGAGTCATTCAAAAATTGTGTTTATGTAAAATTGATCACCAATTCATTTATACAAAATATTAACGGCTACAAACATCGTGAAATTGACACGTTCAACGACAGTGGAATTAATTTGGAATGATATTGAGTGAGTGTGTGGAGCGAGTTACGAATGATATTTAAGGGAGGTAATCAATTAGGCCTATCGCCTACCGTTCATTCCAAAATCATTCCGAAATCATTCACGTGGTAAATTCCACGATGTTGTTATCTGTATGAAGTTGGCAGCGCGCCAGACCATCAGACAATTGGATCCCAGGTTTGATATCCGACTTCGGTCAATAATCTAATCAACATCAGACTGGTCTTCCACGAGTGGGAGGATAATCAAAAGCTCTATTATGCGGAGGATTTTGTACAATGGTAGATCTAAGCCAAAAACTTGCACAAGGACCGGATTTGCCATTGATTGCTCATATAAATTTGATAAGAAGCATTAAAACACTTCGTTTTGTTATCAAATTATAAAATGCCCAATTTAAACTTACATTGATCTCGTTTTTCGCAACGTCATCTTCAGTAATGTTTATCAATGTGACGGCATATAAAACCTTGTGCGCCATGTTGCGCTTTCATGGCCAAGCCCTAATTATTCTCGAGATCTACTTCATAGAATCGCCGCGGATCCCGATTACATTTTTGCAACTCATAGTCATTCGCAAGCATCCTCGAGTAACCGTAAATAACACGTTCGCGTTGGTAAACTACACTTTTAGACTCGTAGAAATTCATGAAGGAAGAAAAATATTTTGTCTCAAATTTTCCGTACACTATTCCGCAAATAGCATAAAAGAATACGTAGTTGTCACGAACCGGTCTTAATCGACTGTTAATGACCCGTAAATAACTCGAATACAATTTCCTAGGTGAATTTAAACGCTTACTTCGAAACAAATTGATTTTGATTCGCTTACTTTACGTTTGGTTTACGGAATATTACGAGTGGTTTTGGACTGCTGCCGATTTGAAAAGTGACATTTTACGATTGCTATACGGTTAGCAAAAAATCCAGAAATTACACAGTAAGTCAAGCACTCGAGCATACTTAATAAAACGCAGTCATTTTTTATCGAGATTAATCCTGCGTTCATGACAGCAAAGCTCTCGCGAGCGTCAATAGCTTGTCCACTAGCTACTGGGTATTATAAACAACGACCTATCGTAAAGCCAAATCCCAACTTACCGACCTGATTTTTGACAGCTATTAAAAAGCATTGTGGAAAGTGATATTTCTAGTTTTTGTAAATGAACAACGGTCCAGTGTTTTCCATTGGTACAGTGAAGATACAACAGTTTTGGGGAGATTTTGTACCAGTGGAGATACATTTTGGAAACTGTGTAGACAAATAGTTTGGAACCGTGTAGAACAAGCACGACTTTGGTAAATAATGACTTTGTGGTCACGTGTTGAATGTAACCGAATTATTATTTCGAGTAGTGACAAAGGGGAAATATCTAATACATTTATCCAATCGTGAAATTTAGAACTATTTAATTTGCTTATAAAGATTAATTTTTTCCTTGATATTTTTTATTTTCATTTAATGTTATTCAGTTACATTATGGAATTATAGAAGTTATTTAGTAATTTTAGAAAATAATGGATTGTCAAGTAAACTAGTTAAAATATTTCGCTGTAAACCAGAATTTATCTCTTTAGTTCACTCTTATTAGTCTGTCTTGAAATTTAAACATTTCCATCGACATCTCAAGTCGAATCCATCTGATGCTTCAATTTACAGGAAACTTCTTACAGAAATGATAAACACTCTAATGAAATATAATAATTCTGATAGAAGAATTCTCACAGAAATGACAAACTTAAAGAACAAAACAAAACAAAAACAATTCTGGTAGGGGGACAGGTTACCCTGTGGTTACATGTCCGCAAGGACAAGTAACCCAAGCTTGGGTACTCTGTCCCACCTCCAATAGCAGAGATTTTTGGATTTTTTTTTTAATTCCTTTTGTTCTTATTTAACTTTAGATAACCACATTATATATCAATAGGTAAATTGAAGTAATTTCAGATGGATTTTGGGATTTCCATGTAAACTAGTTGTAATATTTTGCCTCAAACCAGAATTTTCTCCATTTCATTACTTGCGATGCGTGAAATTTGTAAATTTCTGTCAACACTCCAAGTGGAGTCCATCTTATAATTTCATCATACAAGAATTCTAACGCAAAAGGTAAACTTTCTAATGAAAGATGACAATTCTGTCAGGGGGGGGGAGGGGGGCAGGTTACCCAGGTGTAACCTGTCCCAGGGGACAAGTTACCTACGCTTGGGTAACCTCTCCCACCTTTTAAAGTAGAACTTTAGTAAATACTATTATCAATTTTTTCTCAGTATGACTATCGTATCATCATACTCAATCATTAATGACTTCCAGACTTCATCATTCAAAATTCCGTCAGGGAATAATTTAATAGTTCAAAAAAAGAAAAAAAAAAAGAAAAAACACACAAAACAATTGTGAGTCAATGTATATCCTATAAAAAGTTCAAAATCACAAAAAATCCACATTGTTTTTAGAACAGTTTAGAGGAAGTCTTTCTTTTTTTTCAGAAAAAGTTGAAAGAAAAAATGATAAAAAATAGCAGTGTCAATGGGGGCACAGGTTACCACCCCAACCCCCGGGGGGACACGTTACACTGTTACACCGGTTCTAGAAAAGTCCCGTTTTTACCTTACTGAGCATTCACAATGTTTTTTCATCTATGCTCTAAAATAAGAGGTAAACGCGAAGTAAACCGAAATTGTGGTACTGTTCTAAAACGAGGCTGACAATTGTCTTCAAATTCACAAATAAACAGACCGAATTGCTTAATCTATGCGGATTCATGCACAATACCGTAAGCCGGTGTCGAATACCATTCAGTATTGAGACTCAAGCAAATACGCCCTCGTCCGTAAACAAGTCTGATGATATTCTGTAACAGAACGTAATTATCGCGAACTTGTCTTAAGCCTCCGTTAATCAATCGCAATGGACCGAAATCACTCGCAAGCCATTACTTTTCCGATCTATAAATTTGCGAATTTTAATGGAAAATTACGAGTGCTTTGCGTCTTCGTCCGATTTGAATAAAGTCCGTTTGCGATAGCTTTACGGATTACCAAAACATCATTGCGAGCATTATTAACGGTACTTTTTAACCACCAGTGCATACTTATTAGCACATCATTAAGAAAGTATAAAAGCGCTCCTTCACTTGATTTCAAGTCCTATGTTCATGATAAAAAAGCGCCCTCGAGCATAAGATATCGTAGATCGCAAACCAGCCATGTGGATTAAAATGTTTGCCATCTTTAGATAATGATCCTTCGTACTGCGATCGCAAAGCTGGTTATTATTTCCAATACGTTAAATACGAATTTGTGACCCGTCAAGCGAAAAGGGAGCATCTGGGAAGTGCGTAAAGTGTTTATTCTAACTGCGCTCGAAACCTTTCATAATGTGCTTATTTTCTGAATCAAAAATGATCAATCTATCTTCCAGTGAAAAAAAAATGTTGAGATATTACCTCTGGTTTACCTTCGCTGGAACCAATCTCTTTTTCAAATATTCATTTAATAGAGTTCTCAGATGGTCCCCTTTCGCATAACGGGTCACATATATCTTGAACACAGGACAGATTTCTTTTCCATACCTACAGACTGCAAGCGCGGCAAGTGATAAAAATGAAAAGGTCACCACCAGGAAAAAGCAGGCGTGCGTGTCAATGTCGATACGATTAGCCTGACAACAAAGTCAGCCCAATTCAAAGGAGTAGAACGATAGTCTCTATGCTGCCATGTGAGCTTCCATCGTTCGCATGTTTTTTAAATCTTCGGAAAGCGAACAAAACCCCACAACTCAAGTGAATAGGGGGGTGTAATTACGAGATATTCGTCATCCAAAATCTATATACAGAAAAAAATTGAAATAAGTTAAGTCTTTTTTTCTGCAATAAGCTATTTATCTGTAATAATATCAAATGCTTCAAATAATAAAACCTAGAGACTTGCTTTGTATTGTTATTCGATTTTTAGACAAAATGTAAATAATGATAGAAATGATGTTAGTTATATAGAGTAGTTATATACAGTTATATAACTATTATCACTAATATTAATAAAACAAGAGAATTTATAAATGCCTAATTTAATCGTAAGTATACGTCATAGAACGATAACGAGTTTCAATTTACAAGCAATTGTCTAAAAATCGCCATTACCGCGACATTCTCGTAATAATGTGTAAATAATTCTTAATAGGTTGTTGTATCATTCACAGATTCCTCCGTAATTTCTCGGGCGAAAACGTAGATAACTTCCGTAAGTAGATCATGATAACCCGCAATAAATCAAAGCAAGTAAATCACCCAGTAAAAAGGTTATCGAGTCAGAAGAATCCGCCATTTTTTACGGAATATACATATCCGTACGGACTCGTAGGAAATTTCCGTAGGTGTGAACCTACATTTATGTTAATATTCGTAAAAGCAACATAATAGCAATTAAACCGTAAGAATCGCCCAAATGATTTTTGGAAAATACAGATCCGTAAGGAATCGTTAGAAACTATAGGTGTGATTCTACCTTAAATGATGTCACTTGGAATAGACTGACAAGTTAAAGTGAGTGATCAAAGGTCAATTTTGTCTATACCTGTATAGACAAAATTGACCTTTGATCACTCACTCTAAATTGCGGAACTGTATTTTCAGCTGTCTTTCCCAGAAAATACAAAACCAATACTTTTAGGCTAATCCAAATTCAAAGAGTCTCAAACGTTACTACAAAGTGCGTTTAAATTAAAAAATTAAAGATTAGGCCTACAAAAGTATTGTAGGAAACATTGAGAAAAAACTCTGTTCCACAAAGCCCCCCCCCCCCCCACACACACACATCCCTTTTTTTGCATTGAGTGTGCGAAAATGATTACATGAACATAGTTGGTAAAAATAAGTACATGAATAGGTTCATAGGATCCACTTCTTTTCGGAAAAAATACAATTTTTCTTGTTTGAAGAAAAAATAATTTTGTATTTTCTAAGAATTGGAGAAAGAGTCATTTGTCAAATTGATCTTCATTTAGGCAAGTTTTCTTGGATAAAGAATCATTTCGTTATCTTCCGATATCTTCCATGGCATATTTCAAATACTGGCCTATCTGATTTGAGCAGTTGTGTAATTAGTGACAACTCGGCCGATTCCGTCGAACTACTTTCAAAATGCCAGCGGCCATGAAATGCTTCAATTTTATCGGTTTTCCCCAAAATCTATATTAGGTAAAAAGATCTCAAGCAAACAATTTTTAAAAAAAAAAATATACTTTCGCAATTTAAACCAATATTTTTGTCAATTGATTTAAGGCAAAATTAAGTTTGATTTCCACAAAAATGAAGTTTTAATTGAAATTCTTCATTTACTACTTTTTGGCGATAGAATACGGAGTTATGCGTACGAGGTAGTAATATTTATCCCAATCTGGATAAGTGATACGGTCCCGAAGACAGGTCAATCTTCGGAGAATATGACATGCGCAGACAACGCGATCATTTAGCAGCCACTTATTAACTATTATTCTACATGATTATTACAAAGTGTTCCTGGCGTCTGTTACATAATTACAAATAAGTCCCATAATAAGAGAACGAGAAAAAATGAAAACACACGTTTTGTGTAGTCATCGTAGTAATTGTTGTAGATGACGAGTTAAATAATTTCGGTATTTATGGACACAAATTTGACATTCTGTTGATGATATGGCAGGATTTGGGCGATAAAAAGAGGAAATTGCGGAGAAATATTGTTTTTAGTAATTACGCGAAAAATACACCGTTTGTCAATTAATTTTGTATTTTTATGTAACTCATCTTTTATTAGACTAATTTAAGAGAAAAAATATAAAGATTATTCGGGAAAGAGCGATTTTTACTCTTAACGTAGACGAAGAGGCTTTAAATTTGACTGTTAGTACGTCATTCTTCTCCTACGATTTCTTTAACTGATCTTGAAACAGCCATAGTAGTTCAATTATGAGGAAGGAAGAATGGACATGAAAAGCCGGTTTAATTTTCCTTTCTGTAATCTTCTACAAAATACAACTTTTAATTTTACCTGATAAAGGTTGTCTTCTGCCAAAGT
Organism: Fragum whitleyi; assembly: GCA_948146395.1. Lineage (NCBI taxonomy): Eukaryota > Metazoa > Mollusca > Bivalvia > Cardiida > Cardiidae > Fragum > Fragum whitleyi. Next base: position 72,283,753 of record OX411547.1, read on the forward strand.
GTAAAAATTAAGCCATTTTATTGAACTGAAAACCGATTGCTACATATATCTTATAATATTAAAAAAACTTCCATTTATTCATTTCAACGAGGTTGCTCAAATTAGCGCCTAAACAGGAAAATTAAGTGATAAACTTTCGATGAATCGTACGATCATTGCGATCTAAGAAAAGAGGAGTTTTTTAGAAAACATGGCTGCCATCTCAATGGTTTTAAAACTGTTAAATGATGACAATGCATCATCATCTTGATTCTTAACAGGCAAGGCGCTAGCTTAGATTTTTAATGCAACATGCCCTGTAAATTTTAACACTGAAAAATGTTCAGTGTCCTGACTTTCACCTTCAAATTGATAATGTACGTAACATTTGCCAAGAGTTGTCACTAGTTATTGACCCTTGTCATGTTGAATAAATTTTGGCTAAAAATTTTCATCAAAATCAAAGGGCAAATAGCACTGAAAATACCAACTGTATATCAATTTTTATTTGAAAAACTTAATCTATTGACACTTCTAATTTGAAAGTGAGAAACAGGCGGTGAAGACTAACATCAGACTGCACATATGTGCAGGCTGATGTTTGTCTATAGCTCCTGCCAAAGCAGGAATATTCCGGGTTCAGCATGACAAGGGCTAAGAAGATTTAAACCAACTTAAAAAAATCGATAAAGCCCTCGAACCCATTTCTAAGATATTCATATCTAACACGGGTTCAGGAAAACTTACACAGTGTTACATACCATTCAATTATTCACATTGGCCGGCAAATTAATAACCATACTCATTTTTACTGCCATTGTATGCATTCATACAGTAGAACTTAGTATTCTAACAACAAAATGAGGTACAAAAAGGTTTTTAAAAAGTAACCATAGTGATCCACAGAGCTGTAAAGCATATTTTGGGTAGTCCTTGCTACCATCTCGATTTTTCCAAAATGCTCAATGATGGCAAGATGTCATCAGCCAGATTTTAGACACGACCTTGGCTATTCGTACCCGTCATGAAAGATAACAAATTGGACAATACTTCGAGGACCAAGTAAAATGTGCCATTATTCTGTCAGACTTTTTTTGGGAAATGTTTTAAAGATTTCAGTCAATATAAGCACTGCCCTGCCACGCCCATGTTCAACGGTCAATCAAAATTTGACGAATAGGTTTTGAGAATGGTCACCAAAAAATCATTCATGCCAAATTGGTTTAAATCGTTATCTTGGTTCGAGAGTATAAGAGGTTTAAACATTCAAAGTGAAATAAGGCCCCGATTTGCCAGTCGATCCTTTAACGAACAAGGTTTGAAAAGGTTCACCCAAGGAACAATTTAGCAAAGTATGGTTTTTAAAGGAGAAGACGTTTAATGATTTCAAAGTCAAACATCGGCCCTGCCACGCCCATAGTTAGGGATCAATATAAAGACATATTGTCCTTATTTTTGGAAGATGCCCTGCCTTTCCTGCAGATTAAATCTAGGGTCTGGTTCGTCCAAAAAATGCAAAGCTAGACTGAATAAGTACTTGTACCGCCATCATTATCATCTGTACTCAAGTATAAGCTTATATGAACCCTTTTTTAAACATTTGCATGAAAAATTATCATTTATATAGAAGTTGATGAAAATGTTGATATCATGAGCTGATTTTATACGATTGTTTAGAGGAAATTCATCTCAAATAAGAGAACAAGTCTCAATCAGTTCCTAAGCTCTAGGCATTTGAAATGGGGTATTTATGTTAAAAATGTAGGGGTGCTTTTATTGAGGAGGACCCTTCTATTAAAGGAATACTGTACTCTCTATTTCCAGGTTATAGGGTTATGACCGTAAAGAGCCCCGAAGGACATTCAGTTCAGCATCTTTGTTAAAGTCCTTAATATGTTTTAACATCAAAGTATAAGTATATAGGCCAAATGGATTGATGAAATAAGGAATTGACATATTCTTTTTTTTTCAATATAGGGGTTGCAAGAATTGTACCATGATGTGACCCAAGGGTAACAATTGAAATGAGGGAATATTCCCAAATGTCGACCTCTTCAAATAGGTTCGGAACCAGAAAACATTTTCAAGCTTTGAATTGAATCGGGTCTGAAAAACAGAGCGTCATGTAAACGTCAGGAGCAGATAAACTCAAGGTAGGTCGCTTATGGCGTTTGAAAGATAAGGGAACCGAATCGAACAACGTCAAAGACGAAATCTGTATATGAGTACCAAATCTTTGACAAGGGCATAGATAAGGGCTAATGAAAATCCGTAAGCCAATATTAATTGTTCAATGATTTGGTGTTTTGGTCTCTTGTCAAAATTGTGAATACCGTTATTGTCTCGAAATAGGGGGTTCAAATCTGTGAAGCTAGCAAAACCCTTTACAAATCTTGCCTCAAAAACAGTTCTTGCGTGAGTAGGACTGCAATAGTTTTGTCTTTAATTTGAAGTAAGAATTTTTAACTTGTAATGTGTCTTTCGTACATAATTGCCCTTTCTATATGACTGATGCGATTTTAATTGACGTCAGTATGTGTCTTGGTTTAGTATGACCTACTCTAGTGATGCCAAAAATGTACCTAAGGGTTTAATTGTAGATAGCCATCCAGTAACACTTTATATAAAATACGACACTTCCAGACCTTATAATTTGTAAGAAGAGGATTCTTAAGATTGCCATGTTAAACACGAAAAGAAATGTAACTCAAAAGGTATATTTAATGCAGTTTGTAGAATAACAATAGATAACAGCACATATTAAATATGAAACTTATCAGCCATATTTGTTACATGAAAGCTTTTTATTTTTGTGTTATAGAATGTGAAGATCTCTATTGTCATGGCAACCAGAGAGTTCGAAAACAATTTCGCATCCTGAAGTCGGGTCAGGCTAAAAGTCATTTTTGATGTGTATGAATTTTCCGACACTTTCACAAGGCGTTAATAGGCTTGGAGCCTGCTTTACTAATCATCTTACGATAATTTGTTTGCGTAGGTCAAAAATAAAAGTTGTTTTCACAGAAGTAACAGAATATGGAATTCTGTCATGCATTATCTTTTTGGAATCGTCTTCTAAAGACGATTCCAATAAGATAATGCAAGACAGAATCTTACAATGAATGAAAACAACAGGTACGATTTGTGATTTTGACTTAGGAATAATTTTGTCGTAAGAAGTTTTGTAAAACGGGCCCCTGGTCAATAGTATTCAACAGAATGCGAATGAAAGGCCTTTACCAGACTATGTGGCTGTATTAGCTGGTATGAGTCCTTCCTTGTCGCACATTTGAGATTGAAAGAAATATCATTCATAAACTGAGTCCGTGTTTTAATTATTTTCAGGTTCTAGGACGATGAACAACAGTTCTATATATTCTGCAGAATCCAACGAGGACGATAGCCTACCGATCCTATTTCGTGTCTCTGTTTTTATCAGTGTTACTCTGTCAATTTGGACAATAGCTGCAAACGCATTTGTTCTTGTTTCCTTATTTCGAAATAAACAGAAAAAATGAACAATATTTATACGGCAAGTGTTTAGCATAAGCATCAGCGACTTTTGCGTTGCCTTTGTTGTTCTTATATCATTGATATTTGACATGAGCGGTTGGCAAAGGAAGCAAGTCTATTGTTGGGTTTACTTGTACACTACTCTATCTTTGTATTTCGTAAGCCTTCTACACATACTCGGAATTTGCATCCTACGGAATCTGAAAATAAAAACATTGTTTCAACCTGTGAACGGACCCTCAAATAAAAAATATGCACAGAATATGATTATATTCTCCTGGACCAGTTCGTTTCTCATTTTTCTGATACCATTTCTTGTATGGGGACTACCGGATGGAGACAAGTCGTTACATAAGTGTACTCCAAAACACTTATTCGGACAGAACCATGGAATAGCAAGATTATACATATCATGCGTACTCACGATTTGCCTGACGTTCACGGATATCATTTATTTGATAACTGTGTTCCGACTATGGACTAGTACCAATCGAGTGGCATCATCAACTAGATCAGACAGAGGGCTGACTGAGAGTAAAGGAACGGTAAACAACACTGGTACATCCGTAATTCAGGTTAGATGTAGAAACAATACAACACAAGAAGAACAACACGGGTCTAACGCAACAAAAATCAGAATAAATACTCAGGAACAAACAACTGTAACCGAATTGGTTGCCGAGAGAACTAACCAAAGTGGTAAGAATACACTTTCGTCTGAAGAGGGGCATGCAAAAAACGAAGTAATTAATTGGAAAACTACGACCCCTGATAGAGCTGTAGACAGATGTCTAAAGACAAACATTCACGAAAACAAAACTACGGAAGAATCGACGGAGAAAGTAACACCGTTTAAAAGGGTTTCATTCATTGTAGACACTGAACCAAAAGTGATTATAAAGAGGGGTAGTGTTACAAGTAATAGACTCAGAAAATCAAATGGTGTGCTGAAACAAAGTGCCTTAGTCAAACATTCGTCAACTCTAGCGTCGGTTAGACAAAAAAGGGCCATAATGGCGATTGGAATTGTCCTTGCTTTGTTTAATTTTTGCAGAATGCCTCTGGCAGTAGGCGGTTTTCGAACACCGGGGCCTGATACGAGCAATAGAAATATCTATTCGTTTGGAACAATAGTTGTTGTGAACTCTGGTCTCAACCCATTCGTGTATGCTCTAGGCATTCCTTTCGTTAAGCAATCACTCAAAATGATGATTCAATATTTAAAAAGCAAGCTTTCGTGTTGAAGGTGTTGCATGTAACAGCAGTGATAAATCACTGCTAGCAAAACAAAATAATCTGATTTTAGATGATTCCACCAATTTGCATGTTTCTTATTGACTGAAAAATGATTTTATTCATCAATGAAAACAATTTTAAGTTCGGGGTTATTTTTGCTAAAATGTAGTTCCGTAAACAGTTTCATTATTGCACCTTTACATGATATTAGATGATAAAATATGAAGAAAATATTAGTTGATTACATGGAGATTTGACACTAAAAACCTAATCATCCTGTATGTATGAATATAGTGTGATAAGGCTTTTAATTTCATACCTCTATGAAATCAATAAAAAAAAAATTTAATCTTATAGTAGTTACATACCATTAGGTACTTGTTCCAATCTTTATTAAATAAATATATTTTGTAGAGTGAACTTTTACGATAATTTGATAAAAAAAAACAGCATGGCTTTCCATGCAGTTTCCGGAAAAAGTGGGGATTTTTTGAAAAATGTGAAGAAATGGACAATAAGAGGCTGGATGGTGACCTTCATTGTTTGTGATTTGGTATACGTGATTCATTGAATACAGGGAATTGTTATTAATCGTGCAAAGAAACCTGTATTGACCTGATACCGCCTGTCTGATAACATGACATGTTATCAGCAGTCTATTTTTAGAAACAATTTGCATACACTTTCACATGAATTTCTTTGATTTTTAAAGGTTTACTATGATAAAGCATTGAAAAATGATTGTATGATAAATAGAATAACATGTCTTTGTCTTAAAATATCAATGTTATCTAGTCTCGGCTGTGAGAAATTATCATGACTCGGCACAGCCTCGTCATGATAAATTCTCCCAACCTTGACCAGATAACATTGATATTTTAAGACACTGACATATTATTCTCTATATATTTGATAAGTAACACTTACAAGCGAAAATGCAGGAAAAAAAGTTCTTGAAAAAATACTCTTTTATTCGCCGAAATCTAATTTTGATTTTTACATCAACAAATGGAAAATATCTACATTAGATATAGCTGAAAGAATATGATCGGAAATTATTTTAACATAAGAATAATTAGAAAGGGTAAGGTAAAGTAGGTATATCCAGGCTTTTGGCCACTTTGCTTTTATGAAACTACCAATTTTCCAAATTCAGGCGTTTACCTATTTTCTTATTCTGGTAATACATATGCCTAGGGGAAGAGTGTAATAATATTTACTGTAATATAATACATGTATCTCATTGATATTTATATTACTGCTATTTTAAGTTTCAATTACTGATAATCCAGGGCCGTACATTTAGAAAGCAATAAAGGTTGATTGGTTTGTTAAATCAAGACTTGTGCCTTTGGGGGCTCTCCTTGAAATACAAGGCAAAATAAAATTTCAATTTCTACACCTGTAATAATTGCCTAGAAGGAAGGAGGCGTCTTTACCTTTACAGGAAATCAAAGTACTGAAAGTACTGTTAAGTTGGAATGCGTTCGAGAGACTGTGACCTCAAGATACAAACGAAGCTGACGCCTCCAGCCCATCACAGGTGATCACATAGTACGTCTCGTCATTTGACGGGCGTATATAAATCAATGTATTTCGACAACGAGAGACGCTTAAACCTCTGAATCGCTATACAGGCCTGAATCTGAAAAATGATAACAAGAGGGGCAGAATGACGCTAAACCGCTCGCCTGAATTCGATTGGTCCAGTGGATCTTATCCAAGAAACTTTCTGACAAAGATTCATTCAAATTTGCCTAATTGTTGAAGAAGAGACATAGCTCGAATTATAAGCAGTCATAATAGACCCTACCAACCAATTCATTACCGAGGTGACTCAAAATTATCCCTACCCTGCCACGCCCATATTTATGGGCTAATGAATATCTGTCAACAATATTTGAAGAGGGTCATCAAAGGAACATTCTTGTAAAGTTTTATTGTAATCTGCCCAGTGGTTCAGGAGGAGATGTCGTTAAAAGATTTTGGGCTCAAAATAAGCTCCGCCCTGCCATACCCATATTTATTGGCTAAGTAGAATATAGTGACAATTTTGAAGAGGGTCACCCAGGGAACATTCTGGCAAAACTCATTGAAATTGGCCAAGCGGCTTAGGAGATGAAGAAGTTTCACGAAAGTTGACGACGGACGACGGAGTCAGGGTGATCCTAAAAGCTCCCCTTGAGCACGTTGTGCTCAGGTGAGCTAAAAAAAAGAAGAAAATGATACGGACCATACAGCCGTCTAATAGACGCACAGGCGAACACTTAAACACTCAAAACAGTTTTTATATTATTTTTGAAATGACTTCTGCTCCATTTGAGTTATCAATTACATTTAAAATTAGAGGTGTCGCAAAGTGGACATAAACAAGTGATTTGTCCATGATGAAAAGCTATTTTCGCAGGGAAGTCTTTTACTTCAAGAGTTGGACAATTTTTGGACGAAGTTCAATTGTGATTTCGACCTTTATAACTCCGAAATTGGGCACTTTCTCGGGTCTTTGACAACATTTGTGTCAAGTTTTATGATTTGGGTCAATTGGTTGTTCAGTAAGAGTGGAAACTGTTATTGATAACCGTGGCATGTATGGCCCCGAAACAATAGGGCATTTCTTTGGGTCGTGGGCAATATTAGTGTAAAGTTTCGTTATTGCAGGTCAATTGCTTCTCCGTTTATCTAGCGGAAAGCAAAAGGTCAATGGACTGAGAGACAGACATGATGAAATCAATATATGCTCCTCTACTTCTGAGTTGGGGATACAGTTAATAACATCGTGAAATTGATAGGATGAACGATTTAAAATGATTTAGGCATGATGTTGAATGAGTGAGCGGAGCGAGTTTGAAGTGAAATTTAAGGGAGGGAATCCAATGTCGCTTATTTTGTTCAGGATGAACAAAAAAAGCGATATACAAAACCTATATAAAATATGAATAAAAGTTCAATCAATAGCTTACTAATTCGTCAAGAACCAATCAGACGCTTTAAATTTCAATTATATCAGTGAAATCGCGAATTGGTTTTTGTTTAATTCATTTAGAATGTACATGTTGATCTTATTTTTTAAATAACATTGAGCGTTTTTGAATGGTTTGAGTGAGTGTTTGGAATCATTCAATGGAGCGCTGAGTGAGCGATTAAGAATGTTTTTATTTAGATGAATGTCAATTTCACGATGTAACTAACTGTGTGATGGTGCTCTTAATCGTGTTGATGTGTAATAATGTGAAGAAAACAAATTAAACTAGTTGGTTTGTTTCTAATGGCAAATTGTTTGGTGATGAATGCAATTTGGCAAAGATATTCATAATTCTATTAAGGATATGGTTGCAAGGGTTTATGTGGATGAGTATTGGGTTTTTACAATGAAACATTAATGTAGATAACTGCAATATGACGGAAAACAAACGACAATATGTTAAAAAAATATTTATTAACTTTAAAAGTGTATCATCACTTTAAGAAAAGATTTTTATTTCGTAGCTTAGACAGAACTTTACAATATAACACCTAGTCAAAAGTTAAGTGTGTAATAAGGTCGTTCAGAAAGAGAAACTATACCTTTAAAAGAAGATAAACATAATTCTTCTAAAAACAGGTCGCCACGTTACCAAATAAGCAGATCACGTGATTAGTCTGTGCTATTGCCACGATACTGAGAAAACAGATCGCGACATTACCAAATAAGCAGATCACGTGATTGGCTAGTGATATTGTCAATTGCTGACCTTATTGGACTTGACTTATCACATGATTGCCAAATATAGTAATGCAAACATGTGATATCAATATATTCGTACGCAACTTTCAATAAATATCGTTTGAAACATAAATTAGCGTGTTAATAATATACCTGAAGTGATAGCTGTGTATTTATACAGCATTATTACTTTTTGATGAAATAGACTGTAGGTCTTTGTCAAGTTGAGATATACAAAATAGGCCGAAGTGTATTCACATCCTGTTCACGTGATATGTGTTCTCAAAAAACCCGAAATGAAATTATCTTGTGTTCATTTTGCGGTTTTGTTAAATCTAAGTTGGAATTGCTCCGCATTCCAACTTAAAAAGCGTATGCAGGAAAAAAAAATATATATGAGCCTGTGTGTGAGATTTCCAATCAATAATTTCAAATATGCGCAAAGCAAACTCTGACCAGCCTGTGCATTTGCAAAGTCTGACCAGAGTCTTCATCATGCGCTTAGTAGTTAGATAGGCTTTCAAAGTATCTGTCGACCATGGGATAACTTTATATTTAAAGTGTGTGGCTCTCTAAGCCTTTCAATGCTTGCATCTCACGAACAGTTCAAATTGTTGGAAATGTCACGCAGAGACTCATTTCTAATATCGGTTCTCCATGAAAAGCTGCCTAAATGACGTCAAATCGTAATTTGAGTTGTCTAAACAAGATACTACAAAATAAACAGTTTCAGGCTAAACCAATTTCAAAGAATTTGCAAATGTTAATTTAATGTACATTTAAGTTGAAAATGGACCGCAAAAATATTGAAATAAATACTGCAAAGGGGGACGAAATTGCTTCAAACAAGCAATGTCTCCTTTTTCTCGATGTTTGCAAATAAATGAGCCTGTGCTTAACATTTCCAACAATTTGACATGTGTATGAGTTACTTACATTGTGTATACTAGACAATCATCTACTGCAATTAAAAGATTCTCTCTCCCCCTTTAGATACTTTGAAACCTTGCTTGCCTAAGAAGCGCAAAGTGAAGACTCTGGACAGACTGTGCAGGTGCACAGGCTGGCCAGAGTCTTTGCTTGGCGCACATTTGAATTTGTTGGAATTGTCACGCACAGGCTCAAAAAGCTTCATAAACAGGTCAAAGCAATTGTTTCTTTTTTGGGAAACAATATTTTTTTCTTGTTTAACGAATAGAAATTTATTGCATTTTTGCAGAATTAGCTTTTAAATCTAGTATCAATTTTATTGTCATTTAGGCAGGTCTTCCTGTTGAACGGATCATGTTAAATCACGGTTCTTTGACTGATCCATCGATTTTCGATCGACCTAACCAATCTGGTAATTACATTATATTTGATGAAGAGTTAGAGGATAATTGTTTGTTCCAGTGTAAGATCGATTTTTTCTCACAAAGCCAGTCTTTTCTTCCCAAGCGAAAAGAGATATCCTTGTCTTACACATATGTTAGATCACATTATAAATGACGCTATTACGACGTCATCTAACGGACTTCATCGCTGTATTTTTAGCATCTCGACATTCGTTCCAAAAATGAGTTTAGACGTACAAAACTAGTGTTTATGTAATAAATAAATAAAAGAATCTTAGATTTGTTTGAGTCAAACTGATCTTAACCTCGTCTAGTATAGATATGCTTTTAAGCTTCCCAAGGCTTGCTTACTAACATTCATATTCTAGATTCTGTTAAGATCAGCTTGTCTAAAAAAATCTCACCACAGATCCCAAATATCTTTCATTGAGTAAACAATGGCGGTAAGATTATACCGTATTTCTCGATAAACCTTCGAAAAGTATTAAATTGGCCAGATTTATTTTGTCAATGCTATTTATACATGTATATAGTCAATACCATGGTTTAGTACGTAACTTTTGTAGCTTTTGTTTTCAGTTTACGTTTTGGTTTCTTTCCGCCTGGCTCAGAGAGTACGACTGGCGAGGAAAAACGAACTGTTTTGTCATTTTCAATGTCAAACGGTAAATCTGGGCTCGGGGAGTTTTCTAGGGCCAACAAGGGACTCTTTGTTGATTTGACATGGATTTCAGCTAGTGATTGTTGTCGTCGTGGCGAACTACGTTTTTTTCGAACATCTGCCATCTGTGTTATAAATGGAGAAATCTCGTCGTCAATATCACTCTCAACACTGTCAGGTGTCTGTTTAATTGCTCGTTTGGCTGATTTCTTCTCACGTTCCATCTCAAACGTAGCCTCGTTTTCAAGACGAGGCTTGTGGAATTCGTACCCTTTTTGCAAGTCCGAAATTTCGCGTTTTGTAAGTTTAGCGTATGGTCTTACCGTACTTAAAAACTGAGGTGGTTGTTTGTCGGATATTGCACCTTCCCAAACATTTTTCTTCTTACTATTTTTCACAACAAATGCGTCAATCGTTGTAAGCGTGGATGGCGTTCTTGTTTTAGTCCTTAATTGTTGCATGTAACTCGGTTTATTCGGCTCTTCGACGGGAAAATCCGAAACGCCGTCATATTCAGCTAAGGATTTCGCCCTCTTTACAACATCCGGAGATGGGGGTCGTTCTACAAGTATCATTGGATCGTGGTTTAACACAGCGCTGTTTTTGACAAAATGTTTCATTTTTTGGTTTATTCGTATTTCCATGCGTCGAATCTCTGAATTAATACGCCTGATGTTTGTGTTAAGTACCCTGTCTGATTTAGAGTTGATATTTACGAGACAATCTCCGAATTTACTGACCCCCGGGTTACGAGCGGCTTCCATTGCTTTCTCTCTTTCCATGAGGGACCGTCTTGATGTGATTGTACCCAGTCGCATCTCGCGTTCCAGCTTCCTGGTGAAGAAACAAAAAAAGTCGATGAGCAGCCAAAGGGTTGGAACATCAGCGTTTTTAAGATACCCAGCGTTCAAAATGGCAAAATGGCACAAATTGTTAGCAAATTTTACCCCTCTTTACAAGTGTAAATGTGTGCAAAGCGGGGTAAACACAGCAAACAGTTTTACGCTGTTTTGTCATCCTGGTAACAGGGCTGAAGTAAGTGGATTTTGGTAGCCCGTCGGCGAATTTTCTCGAAAGAGGAAATTATTTTCTACAAGAAAAAGTGTCTCATGACAAGGAAAACTTTTTAACCATTTTAAAATCAATAAGCGTTTTACAAAATGTTTAGTAATTTCATTCATAGCAATCCATACAGGGGTCAATAAAAATGAGCCTGTGCGTGACATTTCCAATCGTTTCATGTGTGCGTGACGGACAGAAGTTGATCACTCTGGACAATCATGCAGTGTATTCAAAGTATTCTTTTATTGTGAGCAGATACTTTGGTCCGTATCAATCTGTTGGGTTGGTAAAGAAGACTCCGGTCAGACTGTGTGGCTGCACAGGCTGATCTGAGTCTTAACGTCGCTCATATCTAAATTGTTGGAAATGCTACACACAGACTCAAATATTATGGACAAACACTAAAACCGAGGCAATGCCATAAGCGGTGAACAAGAGTAATGGTAGTAGATAGTTATAGGCGCGATTCCCTTCCTCATCCAAATATGTTACCATAGACACTTTTTTTAACTTATGTTTACCGTAGTCTCCTAAAATACCCGCATTTTAAGTTCACATCCGTATGAAAGGTAATAAGAAAAGGAACAAATGAGACCCCCACACCTTTTTCCAAATCCCTTAGATCGATGGATGCTAGAGACAGTTATAGTCCGTTTGATTTCTATTTGGACCAACCTTTTCATCAATTACATAAAATTACGTTCGAATGAAGGATTTGTATGTGGTAAAATCTTAATTTCAGCTTTATACCATCAATATCTGGTCAAACGGTTTCTGAACAAAGAGAGAGTATATTCAGATTTGATATCCAAAGGTACTAAAAATCTTCGACAAACTTAATTTTATAAAAATGATCGGTTTTATACTTAAACAACTCACTTTTGACTCGGCCCGTATGCAAATCATTCTATTTTTGGTTTTACAATTTGCTGTTCCGTTTAATACAGACACAAGTAGGAATGAAAGGCTGAACGTTAACATGTAGACGGACGGACAAAATCATTATTTTACATTCAAAAACTCTGAAAAGCAAAAGTCGTCATAGTAGTAGTTGGAAAATATGACATGATAAGAAAAAATATGTTTCATTGCTTCAATTCTGAGATTTTCGGCGAAATGTTAGTCCATATAGAAGTCAAACGGACTATATGGAGGAAAAAACTGTTTATCCGGAAATGAACGACGTTTCTGAATTGGTGCGAATTAAAAAAAAAAGAGACCATCGATTTCAACGCCAAGAACACAGAAACGTACTTCTGATCGACCATCTTGCACTTGACACATTTTAAGATATTTGTGTCAAAGTTCGATGACTTTTGCGTGGCCGATATCAAATTAATAAATGAAATAAGATTGCAATTGCTTTGTTTCTCTCACAAGCATAAACTATTGGAACTACCCCACCCACCAATTATAATTTTGAAATAAGTGGTTCCCATGACTTTACTTTTTTTTGAGACACAATTAGAATTGATGTTAAAAAAGAATTAAATACAATTCGACTATTAACCATTACAGATGCCAGTCTTCTGCCCTGCGATCAGAATGACAACGACTTAAAATAACGAGTTTTGTCCTATCAAAATTTACCTTATTTGACCTGACACGTGCTCAGTGTGATACTAACTTGCTGATGCTAGTACTTGTCGCATCCAGGAATCGAACCCTAGAAATCATGACTGAGAGTCCGGTACGCTATCAACTGTACTATGGCCGCGTTCCGGGTGAGGGTAAACATGCAAAACACGCAAAACAACTGACTTAAAGTCTTCTATTAGGTAAAATAAAAATAAACAGAAAAAATCATTAATTAGTATATTCCAAAACATGTTACACAATACACTACGAGTCATATATCGGGGACTAAGAGCAAAAACAAAGTATGTGCCTATAAAGTGTATAAACACGTCCTGTGTTTTTGCTCTAAGCCATCGATATGTATTAAATCTACGCATACAATAAGCACAATAATACCATACCTTTTGGTCCGGTTTGAACTCTCGTCCCTGTAGGGATATTTCGTAAGTACAGATTTATAAAAGTTAAAATAATAAGAGGAGGATAGAAAGAAAGACAGACTTTCAGAGAAAATACGAGGGGACGAGTGACATAAGAGACAGAACGTGTGTAGGTTTGGTAATTTAAGATTGGAGCGGTAATATAAACAAAATGGGAAATATGTTTTGTAAATTCTCTTTTTCATTTTTGAACCTAAAGGAAAAGAAAAGAAAGTGATGCGATATTTCCCCAGTTACCATAAACTTTTCTAAAAGCTTTTTTGGCTCAGTAGTTAGAGCATTGGTCTTGTAAAGCTAAAATTCAATATTTCTGTTCCGGACAGATTCGCCAGCGGTCCGCGTGTATTTATTTTAAGGGTTTGATAAGCAAATGAACTATTCATGTCACAAATAAAAGCTATTTTTTGCGTAAAGCACATTTCTGCCTTTAAAGGCTTATCGTCATTAATATGCGATGACTCAAGGGGAACGTGTTACGATAACTTATATGCATAGTTTCAGAAGTGTTAAAATAAAAAGGCATGACAAATGCGTCAAGTAATATCTTCTTTGACTCAGTGGTTATCGCATAAGTCATGCAAACCCAAAAAATCAATAATACTGTTCTGCGCGGGTTCGACCATATCTGTGCCTCTCCTAGAAATATAGCTTTTGTTGTTCACGAATTGAACTATAAATCAATCTACCACTGAAACAAAAACGATTATCCTCTATTCATCAGCTTCGCTTTTATAAGCATCTTTGTTATTGCCTTTTTTGTATGGGCAGTTCTATCTGGGTCCTGCGCATGCGCAGCTTTTAATTTTCGTTGAAAGTGTCGAACCTTAAAGTTCATGTGAAGTATTTATGGTCTTTTTTCATACATCTTCTTTTTACAAACGAGGAGCAATTAGCCCAGCTTAACTATATAGCAAATTGAAGCTCTAGATGTGCACATAGAGATTGAATAAGTGTTCATTGAATAAAGAAATTATTAAACGAGTCATCTATAAACAGATAAAAACGAGGCTGCGCCGAGTTTTTATCTGTTTTAGATGACGAGTTTAATAAATTCCGTATTTTATGATTACAAATGTAATATACTATTTATAATATGATCCGAATGTTGGTGATAAACGAGAAAATTACCATATTTATCGCCATATTTTCCGCGAAACATATAACGCCCTTTGCGAAATGGCGCCAGCTGCTCCATCATAACGACTTTTTCCTAGTAAAAAATATAACATTGGTTTTCGTTCTTCGCTCATTTTAGCTATTCCACCAGTGTAATAACACTCGTGTAATACCAAAAATATTCAACGGAATTATTTCACTCAGGCGACGTAGGTAATTTTATAAAATCAGTTACACAACATAGGAGACGATATCCCACTAAAATATATCTAAAAACAATATGAAAAAGGGTCATTTTGTCAAAACCAACAACATTGTGGCGGCTCGATGAAATTTATCCGTATTGGAATAGAATACAGAATTAAATTTTTACCAAGTACTGCCACATTTTGACACTGTAGCTTCATTAACCTGCATGACAGAAAGACTTTTTTTGCAAATAAGTTAAAAATGATTGTCTCCAAAAGTGTATTTCAAATCAGAGTTTTACATCTACGGTCGTACCTTAAGTACCTTAGTCTGCATTCTGTTCAAATACGAGATAGTTGTACCCATCCATCCTGTTGCTTGGTTTGAGAAAATCCATCCTATTTCATAGTGTTTTTTTTTTTTTTTTGTTATTCTTGTAGGAGGAGGGTGTTTCATGTTGTGTAACTACGTGCGTTCAGCTAGAGCTTCAATTTGGTATATTATACAGTCAACCTTGCTCGAGCGACCACGTCTATTAAGCGACCACTGTTATTACGTGAGTGTTTTCAAAATCCCCTTCTTAAAATCAAAATATCTTAAGGTTCATGTAAAGTGTTTGAGGCCCAATTTTAAAACACTTCATTTGCCAAGAAAAGGGCAAATGTCCAGGTATATTGTATATCAAATTGAAGCTGTTTATGAGCACAAGCAATTAAGCAACATAAGACTGCCATAGCTATAGCGGAATAGCAAAACATTGTGGAAAAGGGTCATTTTGTACAGAACAAGCAACTGCATGCCTGTTGGATAAAATTGGCTAATATTTTAACAAATTACAGTCTAAAGTACGACCCAGGTACTACTACAAACGTTGGTATAAAACTCGAGCCAAAAACGTAGTTATGCAAGCAATTTATTTTGACTTATTTTATAAACACCTATGTCATATATGTCATTCTAATTTTGTAAACGTGTATATATTTTCAAGGTATGGTGTGTTATCACAACATAAATGGACATTGATAGTTTATTTACCTGTAAGGTTGTTAAGCAATATATCAATTTCTATTTCACTGGATGATAAATATATAGTAATTTATCATAGACCAATGAATTCAAAAACTATAATATGAAATAATTTGCAGAAAATATTTCACAATATTATGGTGTGCTGTTGCACCATACCTAACATCTATTTTGAAAACAGACCAAACCGGTTTGACAAGTATGTTGACAAAATAGATGGAAATTGATTGTTTTCAAAGGAGCTTTTTGAGTTCGAGTTTTATATCTGAGGTTGTAGGAGTACCTGGGTAGTACTTTAGACTGTGCTTTGTTAAAATATGAGACAATTTTATCCAACCATCATGCAGTTGCTTGTTCTGTACAAAATGACCCTTTTCCACAATATTTTGGCTTTACCGCTATAGCTATGGCGGTCTTATGTTGTTCAACTGCTTGTGCTTATAAATAGCTTCATTTTTATATACAATATACCTGGACATGCTGCTTTTTCTTGGCTAATGAAGCGCCCTTAAAATTGGATCTCAAACACTTTACATGAACCTTAAAAAGTACGTATTGTTGGTCTAGTAATTATTAAAAATGAATCCTAAGTTGTTAAAACTCACCAGACGATTCTATTAAGTTTTAATAACATAGCCATTATGATTATTGAGAATTTCGCAAGTATAGCAAGTTAAGACAAAAAAGTTGTGTTTCTTATTTGTAAACAAATCGTGTAGTAAGATGCCAATTTATCTAACGACCGCTTTTTTTCGTGGTTCCGATAGTGGTTGCTTAAAACAAGTTTTACTATACTGTATACTGCTTAAAATTTACAAGTACAATATGTCTGAAATATGGTCAATAAGACTTTACATGAAGCTTAACGGTTGTGATTTCCTAGACATGTTCTCATCAGTGGTATAAAAAAGCTCAAGTCTTACCTGGACTGCATCTTGTTAGGTCACTATTGGTCAGTAATTCCAGCACTAGTAGGAAACTGAAAACATAAAAAAATATATTATTTCGTTTTCTCACAAAGCAACCCCTGTGTTCAATTTAGAAACTTTGTTTTACACATATATGAGCCGTCACGCAAAAAGGGACCATCTGGATAGTGCGTAAAGTGTCGGCCCTAGTCAGACTGCGCGGACTGCGCAGACTGACTAGTGTCGACACTTTTCACATTTTACTAATTTTCTGAATCTAGAATAATCAATCTACGTTTCTGTGAAAAATATTTAAAATGCGACCTCTGGTTTACCTGTACTAGAACCAATCTCTTTTTCAAATGATAACTTTACGGAGTTCCAAGATGGTCCCTTTTCGCGTTACGGGTCACATATGTACGTCGTGTTCTAAATTCATCGCATCTTGCCGCCGTTATAGCGCAGTTGATAGCGTGTCGGACTGTCAAACTAAAGGTCCCAGGTTCGTTCTGCGACGGCGGAACTCATTCTTTCCGACTATTTCCTACCACTTATGGGTTGATAATTGAAGACCTATGTGGGATAGCAGATGGAGGCTAGGAAATGAAATGATGGTAGTGCTGGTGTGAGAAATACCAGGAGTCCATTGTTAGGTGCTCCAGCCGCCGCGACATGACTGAAATCATTTTGAAAGTGGCGTAAAACCTCATTCAAACAAACAAATCGGCATCTTTATCATATGGGGGTTCAAAAATGGTTATGAAGCGCAAATTGGAATTAATGTGAGAAACAGAAAAGGCTACATGATTTTGGTAGAGACAAGCTGATCTTAACCTCGGCTAGAATAAAAAAGGTTATTTAGCTCGCCAAGGCTAGCCTGTTAAAATTTCAATTTTAATTTAATGTTAATTCACGTTTTTGAGGGGGTTAACATTTGGAGAGACCCGAAAAATGGTTTAACGCCCGAGTGCGAAGCACAAGGGCGTTAAAGCATTTTGAGGGTCTCTGCAAATGTTAACGCCCGAAAAAACGTGAATTGGTGAAATTATTGCATAAAAAGAAAGGCTAGAGTATTTATTCAGCAGAGATTGAGAAATAATTCATAGAAACGCTTGAAAACGAGCCACAAACCTACGAAAACGCCGGCTTAATTGCGCCATTGTCACTTTTGTTTATACCGCCATTACTTGCAAAATTCATGACGTCATAAGATTTAACGTGGGAATTAAATCGACGCCTTTAGTTACGCTCTAAATTAACGTTAACCATGAATATGTTTTACGCATTTCTCTTATCAATATGTATACTCGTCAAAATCGAACTTTTGACGTTTTATTAACAAAATGCATTGGTTTATATGAACAAATGTTGCAGAATAAAAAGGTTTCATAAAATCGGTTAGCTAGGCACAAGATCGAGCATATGTAAGTAAAAAAAGCCGGGCGTTAACGGCGCGTTAATTTACTGATTAATCCACGTTTTCTCCCGTTAACGCCCGGATTTTGTCCATTAATCTATGCCCATAACGACCCGAAAACTCACATTTTATGCAATAATCTCGGTTAAGATCGGCTCGTTCCAAAAGAATTCTCATGACAGATATTATGTATCTTTATAGACGTTAAGTTTAAAAAAAAAAACGTAAAAAATTACCTGTAAAACGGCTTCTTGTATTCATTGAGTGTTTTTTATTATTACAATATACATAATTACGATGGATGTAGTGAATAATTTCTCAATAACCATTCGACAAATGATAAAAGCAACATAATTTGTTGGACGTATCCTTTAAAAAATCATTTAGAATGTACTTACAATTTTCGATCGGCAAGCTCAAAGAAATGAATTACAATGAAAAGCTAAAAGCTAGTCAAATATTAATGTTCCCCTACAAAAATTGCTCTGCCTAATTAAACATACGCGACTTAAATTTCAACCTACATTGTTTGTCAAGGTAAATATTGGCCACAAAACTTCAATACAAAACTATGATTATGAAGTGCTTCACTAAAATAGTCATAAGATAGGACCGTTTACAAACTCACCGTTAAACTGACTCGCGCAGTGCTTTTGTGTGGGTATACGAAACCAGTGGCCGTAGACCTTGAGATTTTGTTTAATATACATCACCACTATTTTTTCAAAATCGTATGGTCACATGGATTCGGTATCCCGTAACTACATGTAAGCGCCCAGGGGTCGCACGATCGTCGTACGGTGGAAATTTAACGCAGTCATAAACCCTCGGTGATTCTACGGAATACACCTTGGTAACGATCGTTGCGCAGCCATGAAAACGCGTCATTTGGCACGTGAGTTAATATGCGGTCACAATCGCCAAGATGACCGTGATTTTCTTTTCCAAAAATGAAATGAGCCTATTTGTGACATTTCCAACAATTTGAAATGTTCGTGAGGTGTAAACACTGAGTAGCATAGACAGCCACTTACTGTAAATATGAAGTTACCTGAATGTCTACAGATACTTTGAGACCTTGTCTATCTACCAAACGCATAGTGAAGACTCTGGTCAGACTGTGCGGACATGAGCCTATGTGTGACATTTCCAACAATTTGGAATGTTCGTGAGGTGTAAACACTGAGTAGCATATACAGCCACTTACTGTAAATATAAAGTTACCTAAATGTCTACAGATATTTTGAGACCTTGTCTATCTACCAAACGCATAGTGAAGACTCTGGTCAGACTGTGCGGATGCACAGGCTGGTCAGAGTCTTGCTTTGTTAATATTTGAAATTGTTGGAAAACTCGCGCACAGGCTAAAATAAAACATTGAGATCTGAGTAAAAAATCAGGTTTAAAGAACCGTTTAATAGTTGCTAAAAGTCGAGAGAACTTCTAAGTGTTTTACAACGTTTAGTTATCAGATTATATTCCCAAAAGATGTTCATAAGCTATCGGATAGAAAAGAGAAATTTGTTTTTCCTCAACCGCTACACCAAAGTACCACCAGAAGCCGCCTAAGAACTTAAAAAAAATGACCAAAAATTACTACACTTACGTCCGAGGTGCTTTTCAGATTCAGTTCTCGGAAAGTCCGAGTGATGTTGCGATTGCATCAAACGATGACTATACATACGATGTTTTACTTCTAATCATATGATCATCACATGCGGTATCCGCACGAATACCGTACAGGAAACTTGCGGTGACCAAACGATCCAAGCTAAATCTACTTGACAAATCTTTATCTCCGTGCAAGTACTGCCTGATTATCTTCTGATTTCGCCCGTACAATCGCCGTACGAGCGCATGAATAGTTTTAGTGATGCGTTTTATCAAAACAGACACTAGGCGAAAAATGAACGGAGACGTCGTAGCTTTTTACATCATAGGGTACCGAAAAAAATAATCCCAAGCTTTGAAATCGTAAGGCGTCCTTGGTATTTAAATCATGATTTTCGGTTGAATAACGACACGTTAACAGAATGGGACTTAGCAATCCCTGATCAAATAGACTATAGCTAGCAGTTAACGTAAGGGACCCGAAGCTTTATCATAAAAAACGTGACATGCGCGTGAACGGACTCATAGATATGCAAATAAGAGCGAGCCTCGAGAAACCGTTATCTCCTATCATTTACAATGTAAAAAAGATCTTTGACGCCTCACTTAGAATTGTATATCTATAACCTCGTTTTTTCGATTCGGCAAAAGGAACGCGATCATGTGTTTAAAATGAAAATAATTGGACATCAAACGTTTCTCCCAGAAATATCTTACAAGAAAAAGGCGCATTCAAGTTACTCGATGTAAAGTGCAAAACTATTGTAAGTGAGTACAGTAAAACTTGTATAAAGCGACCAAATGGTCGCTTAGTGCATTTTTTGTTTCAAAAATGAAACATATTTTTTATTGAATATGTATGGGGTTTATTTTAGAATTTTTTGATAATCCTGTGTTGTAAACACTTATCAGAATCGTCTCAATGAAACGATTTTATTGAGTTTTAACAAAATAGGATTAATTTACAATAACTTTTAGACAAAAATGTGTTCTCTGTAAGACATTTGATTCGAAAAAGGAGGATATTAAAGACGATCGCATAATTAAATGGTCGCTTAATAGACGTGGTCGCTCCAGCAAGATTGACTGCATACATTTATAGGCACTTACAATAGCTTTGCGCTCGCCCTTTAAAATTACGGTGAGACAACGATTGAAAATTTACTATAAATAGTCTAAAATAACAAAAGGGTCTTCAGATTTATTGACAGATATACAGATAAGAAGCTTCTCTTGTCAAGTTTATAACCCTGCACAAAAATACTATCTTTTATTTTAACATAAGATATTTACTACCAACTTAATGTACTCACACAGATAGTAACATCGTGAAATTGACAATTTGAATGATTTTGGAATGAAATCGAATGAATGCAATAAGTGAGATTTGAGTTAAATTTAAGGGGGGTATTCCAATTTTTTCTTATTTTGTTCAGGGTGAAAACATTAGCGATATGCTTTTACCTCCCTTAAACAATATGCATACAAGTTCTAAAAATAGTTTTCTATGTCTTTAAGACCCAAACAAGCGTTTACATTTTCAATTATGTCAGTAAAATCAAGTTTTTTTGTGCTATCTTTAATTTGAATAAAGTTGTTGTTCTTCTCTGTTTAAATGATTTTAGAGCGTTTTTTAATGTTTTGATTGAGTGTTTCGAATGAATGGAAACCTCATATAACATTTTGAAAGACAATGAACTCCGAGATGTTGCGTACATATTATGGGTTCTCTAACTTAATAACTATCGGGCAACTGCGTTATAATTTTCGTATATTTTACGTATTTATATTTGACGTATATTTTGGTCGTATCTAAAAAATGGTCAGACATTTCTACTATAGGGATGTACATGGACCATTGCTAGAATTAAAAAAATAAAGAAATACAGAAAGAGGGAAGTTATGACCTTGGTTAACCTTCGCAATCAGCACAGACTGACAAGGGTACTGTTCGATCTTCCCAGACGGTCCCATTCAGTTTGACGGATCACAGAAGTCTAAATAAATGGAATTCTTTACCCATTTTTCGTTTTATTAGATGAATTTTGAATATGTGACTGGTCACGCAAAAAGGGACCATCTGGGAACCCCGTGAAATGGATGTTTAAATAAGAGATTGGTTCTAGCATAGGTATACCAGAGGTTGCACTTAAAAAATTCTTTCACAGAAATGTCGATCGATCATTCTGGATTCAGAAAAGGAGTAAATTGCGAAAATTTTCGACCCTAGTCAGTCTGCGCAATCCGCGCAGTCTGACTAGGGTCGACACTTTACGCACTATCCTTATGGCCCCTTTAATTTTCCTTTCATTGTTTATCAGTATGATAACACGATTTTTCTTCGATAAAATATCTTACAATAAATCAAATCAAAAGAAAAAAAGAAAAAAAGAAACATACCTGCTATTAATCAATCATAAGATGAAAATGTGTATGATTTCAATGATCGATGACGCTATCCTATAAAAGTCACCTCTCACCAGTTATTGGACGCTATATCAATATTTGGACAATTTCATTAACTCGATCTTTACAAACCAGACAGACATGAAGTATTTTCATTTTATTACCTCGCAAGTTCAAGTGGATATGATATATTCAAAAGCAATAGGGAATCTATGGTTTCTTTTTTTTAACGAAAAACCGGTATTAGATATTGTTGAATATTACACCTATATGCAACAATCTGACATCATCTATGGATGGAAGGACAAGGAAAAGTAACTTCTATTGAGAAAAAGGAATGAACAGAAGGATTAACGAATGAATGGAGATCAGAACAAGGATGAAAGGAAAAAAGAACGTATTAAAAATATAGAAAATAATGAAGGTAAAAGTCGGGAAGAAGAGGGGAAGAATAGAGGGAAAAGAGGCGATTAAATGAAAACGTGAAGAGGTAGGGGAGACTGGGAGGGAGGATATGTACAGAATATGGGAGGGAGTATGGGAGGGAGGGAATAATGAATAAATGAATGAATGAATGAATGAATGAATGAATGAATGAATGAATGAAGGAAGGAAGGAAGGAAGGAAGGAAGGAAGGAAGGAAGGAATGAATGAATGAATGAATGAATGAATGAATGAATGAATGAAGGAAGGAAGGAAGGAAGGAAGGAAGGAAGGAAGGAAGGAAGGAAGGAAGGAAGGAAGGAAGGAAGGAAGGAAGGAAGGAAGGAAGGAAGGAAGGAAGGAAGGAAGGAAGGAAGGAAGGAAGGAAGGAAGGAAGGAAGGAAGGAAGGAAGGAAGGAAGGAAGGAAGGAAGGAAGAGAGGGATGGAGGGAGGGAGGGAGGGAAGAAGGAAGGAAGAAAGAAAAAGAAAGAAAGAACGAAAGAAAGAAAGAAAGAAAGCAAAAAAGAAAGAAAGAAAGAAAGAAAGAAAGAAAGAAAGAAAGAAAGAAAGAAAGAAAGAAAGAAAGAAAGAAAGAAAGAAAGAAAGAAAGAAAGAAAGAAAGAATAGAAGAAGGAAAATGTGTGGCGAGCTAGGTCTGTCTTGAAAATGAAATAAAAGAAATAAAACCAAATTAAATATACAAGCGCATTCGGGTTTGAAAGAAAAGGGGGAAGTAAGCAAGAATTGATAAAAGTTAAAAGTAAAAAGGAAAAGATAAAAAAATTAAATTATAAACGGACCAAATAAAAAAAAAGTTCTAATCATTTCAATATCGATATATATGTATGCTACAAACCTCATAAATTATTAACACAAAAACGCTCCTACCTTGATCTTTCTAATATTCCTATTAAATTCGTTCACGTGAAAAAATCGAAGGCCAATATTCCGACGCCCCTAACATGCAAAAATATTACAAAAAGTATTGGTACCAAAAAAGTTAGGAACTTGAAAGTAATTTTCATTCAGCAATTACACATTGTGTAACACAATACTAGCAATCTATTTCCTCCTCTCCTCTGTTACAGGGAATAAAGCAATTTTTATTTCCATCTTCGTATCATGATACACGAAATTTAATTTTCGTCGCCAATGTGGCGACAAAAATTAAATCGCGTGTAATGTTTCGTTTAGCAAATTGTCGGGGGAAAAATGAAGCGTATCGGATTTTTTAGATCCAAGGAGCAAGTATTAGTTCGAAGCATTAATTCACCCTATTTCATTGTCGTTACTTTCTAATCTTTGGATGCGGGTACCAGAAGTACAGTGGTTACGATATTAAAACAAGGTGGCATATTGTCACAAGATACGCCCGCTACACTACTGGATGTCATGTCCAAGTATGAAAACAACAAAGAGAAATAATTTAACAAAAAAGGTAAGCTAGGTAGAGTTACGGTTCTTGTGCACTGACACTCCGTAATTATGAGGGTAATTTAACTGCCAAGTTTTAAGTCAATCGTACATGAGGTGACAGAGTTATGCCCCGGACAAAGAATTGAACGCCGGACGCCGTGACAAAATGGTTGATCCCATAAAACGTCCCGTATATTTACGGGCGTAAAAAAAGATGTTTGGCATGTTGTCATAACGAACACTGTTATATAAATGTTCTATATACATGTAGTTTAATTTTAAATCCACGTGTCAAAAACGAGCATTCTTATTAATCGAAAAAATAATTGCATAACTCTATATCGTGGCTATTTTTTATCATTGTGAACAAATGCCAAAATAATGACCCAGTCTCAATCATGCAATATTTCTTCTGTGTATTTGCCAAGTCTTGTATCATTTCTTTAAAAAATTGCAAGTCTTTTCGCTTCAAAACCCTAACTTGCTGCTAAATTGATAGTTGTAAACCATTGAAAGACCTAATAATTTTGTACAGTGTAAGATTGAAATAAGATTAGATCGACATTGACAACTAGTTATTGCTTACACGGACAATGTTCGGTGATAACCCTGAGCAAGCTTAACTCAAATTGACGGGTTTTTAAATCCACAAATTTAATATCATGGGAACTCTTGCATAGTTCGTGAGGACGATAATCGTCTTAGGTTTTATTTTTGTTCTCACAAGCCATGAATGCTTGATTTTGAGCGCCTCAGAAGTGGTACCCTGCATTTAAGCCAACACGTACATGCATCACATGTCTCGATGGGAGAACGCTCGAGAGCGCTTTGCAAACGTAAACACAGGTCTGATTTTAGGGAGAACCGCCACCATAGCGCAGTTGGTTAGACATAAGACTTCCAATCTGGAAGTCGTGGGTTCGATCCCCGGTGGCGAGAAATATCCTTTCCGACGTTTGTCTCTCACCAATGGGTAGATAATCGTAAACCTATGTGAGATAGCAGTCGGAGGCTAGGAGAGGGTGTAATGGTAGTACAGGTGAAAGAAATACCAGGAATCCATTGTTAGGTGCTCCGGCCGCCGCGATATAACTGCAAACTTGTTGAAAGCCATTCAAACAAACAAACTGATTTTAGGGAGAGTTTTATGATTCTTAAATTTGCAATGATTTAGTGAAATTCATTTTGACTCGTAATGTGAAGAGGGACATCAATATTTTGTAATTTAATGGAACAGAAAAGACCAAATAGAATTTAGCCTGTGCGTAACATCTCTAACGATTTCTTAAGTGCGTGAAGCACTTTGAGCATCCGCGACAAATACGAGGTTCAATAATAATCTTCGCATACGGCCTGAACAGGGTCGGAGATATTATCTACTTAAGGTAGTGGACCCGTAATTGTTCCGCAACGTTTCTAAAGTAATGAGCTTTAACAGTGTTTACAGAGGTTTCCTAATGATTTTCATTAGGAAACCTCGGTCAACATTGTAAAAGTTTATGAAAGCCGAAATGTTGTTGAACCATTACGGTTCCACAACCCTTAAGAGACACATAGTGAAAACTTTGCTTTGCGCATTGATAATGTATTGGGAATATTAAGCCTGTGCTCATTTTTCATTTTAAAACTGAATACATGTATATCGTTAAATGGTACGCTCTAACTAGCCTCCGCTAGCCACAAGCACTTTTTTAAATATGTGACTCGTCACGAAAATAGGACAGTCTTGGAACTCTGTCAAATCATGTTTTGGAAAAAAAAACCTCGTCCCCGTTTAGTTGCATTTCAAAATATTTGTACAAGATGCTGGAATAACAATTCTAGATGCGGAGAATAACCAAAGTAAAAAAAGTGTCGACACTAGTAAGTCTGCGCAAACCGCGCAATCTGACTTGGGTCGACACTTTTCTAACTACCCTGACGGTAAGTTTTCGTCTGACGGGGTAACATTTTCGTTGAACGGAGTTCATAGATGACCACTTTTTGCTTGACGGGACACATCTACTTTACGTTCTATAACATTTCACATGTTACATTCTATTTCCGATTATCATACAAAGGTGTGCACGGAAACCTTCTCGATTGAAATCGGCAATACTTGGCAATTCTTCGAAGGACCACGGAGCACTCCGTCAAATTGGCCCCAATTCTCGTGTCCTTTACATCCCGGTAAAGTGTCATTGGATGTAAACTCTGATCACATATTTATCGATCGATCGATCAGTTACAATGATTGTATCAACCGTTAATGGGCTTTGAGATTTTATTGAATAAAATATTCGCTCGTACTTTAAAATATAATGAGAGATTAATCCTGATCCCTCAACGCAAATCATTCGCAACGGGCATGTGCTATCAATCGCGGCGTGCAGAATTCGGTTTTTATGTCTCTCTGGATAGTTATCTTAGGAAGATAATGGGCACTTCCAACTTTTAATCGTCACTACAAAAGTAATCACCCTGTATAGTCCGTTTGACTTCTATATGGACCAACATTTTCATCAATTACATAAAATTGCGTTTGAATAAAGGATTTGTATGTAGTAAAATCTTAATTTCAGCTTAATACCATTCCAAAAAATATTTTTTTGAAAATAAAATGATTTCAAAATAATGATTTTGTATATCTAGTTAATGTTAGTTTTTTCGCATTATCCGTTCTTAAACACGAGGGGTGATGGAGACTGTTCAATAATAAGAAAATGTCAACATATATAGTAAAAACATACTTAACTTTTGACAGATGAAATGTCCATTATTCCTTATTTGGACAAGCTAATTAGCATATCGGCGGTCATGTCATCTTAAATTTAAATAAGAAGTGATTTTTACCGTTAGTACTCGCCTTTTCATCAAGGTTTCCTCGTGAAATTCCCAACTACTTCGTTTAATAATGCTTTTTGATTGGTCTTAACATGTAATTATAGGGTTCATCTCAGAATGAATAAAATCAATAATCAATTATCTGGTCAAAAAGTTTCTGAAGAAAGAGAGAATATACACAGATTTGATATCCATCGGTAGCAAAAATCTTAGACAAACTTAATTATATTGAAAAACTCGATTTTATAGTAATACAATTCACTTAAAATCTTACTCTTTTGACTCGGCCCCTATGCAAATCAGTACTATTTCTGGTTATACAATTCGCTGTTCCGTTTGATACAGTACCAAGTAGGTATGAAATGCTGAAAGTTAATATGTAGACGGACGGACAAAAACATTATTTTACATTCAAAAATTCTGAAAAACAAAATTCGTCATGGTATTAGCTGGAAAAAATGATATGACAACAAAAATATGCCTTTCATTTATTAATTTCTGAGATTTTCGGCGAAATGTTGGTCCATATAGAAGTCAAACGGACTATACTACAATTATTCGTCTATGGGGTGAGACGTTAAAACAATGTCCCGTATGTCGGTACATTACATTGAACACTAAAGGAGCACTCGCAATATCGTAAAATTGTATTCTTGCACCATTCATCGTAGCAACTAACAGTTTTTGAGGGATTCAATCATAAAGGTATCTTATACTGTTGTGGCGATAAAAAGATTATGTAGAAGCAATTGTCCACATTAGCACCGTACCAATGCTGGAAACAGTTAATTAGGGGATAAACGAAACCGCTGTATACGACCGTCACACGGGCGTCGATAACGGACGCGACGTCAATCTAACGATTTGTCATCATTAGATAGAAATTACCCTATGTTAACATTATATTCCCGTTGAACACGGCAGCCACGGTAAGTTCAAAACGCATCACACCGTAGAACTTGGTCAGTTTTGACTTAACATTCAAGTTATATCAGGTTGCATTACGTTTTCGCGCGGTCTACCAAGAAAACGTAACAAACCGTGGGTAGCTGAATTCATCTGGTGATCTGACGGCGGACTTAGTTTTAACCCACGGTCTATTACGAACGTTGTAAAGTTCCATCCCGTTTGCCACGTTCTGTTGGGACCTGTCGTGTTCTGTTAAGTTCCAATTAAGGTTTCTTGCGTTTATTTAGTTCTGCCAATGCCACTTACGGTTAACCTGAGCGTAAGGAAGTCGAGGCAAAAAAAAAGCTTCAATAATCGGGGTTTTCTAAACTTATGATGAGAAAACATTTACGAGCAATCGGGTTAGGGACAAAACTAAACTCTTCCTCATCTAGTGTTGGTGACAGACGTGGATACTCAGGCTTAGGCTGCTCTTGCTATTCTCCTTGTTAGTCCTTCACAGGGGCGAATTCTTTTCAACAACGCCTTTACTTTCTTTGGTGACAAAAGACATATTATATTCGGCCTTTCGTGCCAGACCTTATTTGAAATTTAATTTAACCGTTACACGCCGGGGCGTACCATGATTGAACGTGACGAAAAGGCTAAATTACTCCTTATCTCGTCGCGAGATGCATGAGAAATAGTTACAAACCCCACTCTAAAGCACCAGTAGATAAACAGGCACTAAACGTGGTGGATCGTACCTCAACTCTATAGGATCGTAAGTCGATGGACAAAACTTTTGCTTCCCGTTCCGCTATGGACACTGTCTAAGTTCTGTTACGGTCTGTAACGTATTGTCACGTTTCGTCCGTTCCGTTTAATTACGGTCTATAAAGTAGGTCATCTGTGCACTGGCTGCAGTGACAAATGTTTCGACAGGTAAAACATTTGCCCCAGCAATCACGACTAGTTACGTTTGTCGATCCCGTTCCCTTACGTTGTGACCAGTTCACCCCGTTAGGTCCACGGTGGCTTGAAACATGGCTGCCGTAGCCGCCGGGAACATAGAGTAAACGGATTATATTGCATGTTTTATTAAGCCTGCATTTCTGTTTCGCCATTATAGAGGTAAATGCAAATGAGAAAGTAGTTATTTTTTCACACTTTATAAACCGGTCCTTAAATGAAATCTTATAAACCAATTTAATTACTTAAAGTAAGGGGAAGCAAATCAGCGTCACTGAGTCAGTTGACAGTAGTCTCCCCTGAAACCTTCGGCGCACTCGCACACATAACTTCTGCCCTCTACCTCAAAACATGAACCGCCATTTTGGCAAGGCCCACTGTCACACGGAAACTCTGAAAAATACAGAAAAACTTAGCGATGACTTCTGTGGAATTGGCAAACATCGTCATAACGCTTTAACATAAAAAGATTTTTTTTGTGATTTTATAACCGCTGTATATCTTCTTGTAAGACATCTACTTATACGATTTTCTGAAATATTGATATATATATATATATATATATATATATATATATATATATATATATATATATATATATATATATATATATATATATATATATATATATATATATATATATATATATATATATATATATATATATATATATATATATATATATATATTTATATATATGTGACGCCTCACGCGAAAAGGGACCATCTGGGAACTCCGTAAAATTCACATTTGAAAGAGATTGGTTCTAGTACAGGCCAACCAGAGGTCGCATTTGAAAAATTCTTTCACTGGAAGATAGATTGATTATTCTAGATTCAGAAAATTGGTAAAGTGCGAAAAGTTTCGATTCTAGTCAGCCTGTGTACTTCGCGCAGTCTGACTGGGGTCAATGCTTTACGTTCTACCCAGATGGTCCATTTTCGCGTGACAAATCACATACATTCTCTGTGAAAGTTCTTCACCGCTGGATTCAACCCTTTTCGTGTTGGTCTTGGTATATTCCTGCTGTCAACACAGCCTAAACAGACAATGAAAACTAAGACTAGCCTGTAGTATCGTGCTTTACTGCCTTCTTGTTTCAACAACTTTGCGAGAAAATAAGACTTTAACACAGCATGGTAAGGGTTGCTATAGTAAAAGACACTAAGTATTTTGCGTCACTGAAATTAACTAAGATCGCCCTAAAAATACACAGCCATTAATACACAACCAGGATGGTCTAAAATGCAAGTTAGTGCTTGTATTAAAGATTTGAATTGAAAGCAGAACTTGTCTGTTTTTACTAATATAGTTCATAGAAATACCATGTTACCAAAAAGTACATGTTTATTGTGTGCAATTACATCGAATTTCTACCTAGATGTATTCAATGTTTACATACTTCCACAAAAGGGACTAATTCCGGTCCATTTTCCAGTTTTGGCACACATCCTTGTCTTCATACCGGAGAGTAGGGTGTAACCAAGATCGCACGTGTATGTTACACTACTTCCGGTTGTCAAGCCGGACACCGTCTCCTGAGCATTCGCAACATCCGGTGGCTGTGGACAAGTTATATCTAGAAAATGCAAGTTAAATGAAGAACATGGGTTTTATTTTAAAATAGTTTATTTTTTCTTACATCAGATATAGCTTTAACTAACACCATAACCCAGTGACGGTTGGTTTTAAAAGGTATACGTATACTTAGTGCCAATAAGGAAGTCGTATAGTTTACAAAATCTGTAGAAATCAGAAAACCGGTATTCGACAGTAAATTCTTTTTAGAAAATGAAATGATTCATTACATTGTAAAACTGAACTTTTTTAAAGATCAAAACCTAAATAATGTATTTTGTTTCTCTATAATTACATTTATTCTTTTTAAAACCATTGTTTTCCATCTTCTATCGATTCGTTGGCTTATCATCATCACTTAACAGGGTCCCGTTTTACTATATATCTTACGAAAAATGTAATCGTAAGTCAAAATCACAGATTGTACCTGTACCTGGTGTTTCATTCATTATTAGATTCTTCCTTTCATTATCTCATTGGAATCGTCTTTAGAAGACGCTTCCAATGAGATGATGCATGGAAGAATTGCATATTAAGTTACTTTTGTAAAAGCAATTTTAATTTTTGACGTGCCCAATTTTTTACAGATTATCAAGAGCATTTTCCTTGAAGCATTTATTGTAAGAATTATGCCCCGTTTTCACTCAGATCTTTTTCAATATACAACATCTGCAGCCGGGTGTTGCCCATTCAGCAGTACCCTTGTTGAGTTCATGTTGTGGATGTGGTAGGGCGCGACTTGTTTTTTCAATTTCACAAATAAGATTGAGAAAAGTAACTTGATAACTATTCTAAAATTGCTAAGTGTATGAAGAAAAAAGATAAGATTGATTGAATAGAGTTTAACGCCGCTTTCAACATTTTTTCAGGTTTATCGCGGCGGCTGGAGCACCTAACAATGGTTTCCTGGTGTTTCTCCCACCAGTACAACCATCACATCCTTTGCTAGCCTCCAGCTGCTATCTCACATAGGTTTGCGATTATCAACCCATTGGTGAGAGACAAATAGAAAGAATGAGTGCCGCCGTCGGGGATCGAACCCGGGTCCTCTAGATTGACGGTCCGACGCGCTACCAACTGCGCTATGACGGCGTCTAGGAAAGAAGATAAGATTGACAACAAGCCTCTCTCTGTCATGATGACAAGCGAAGAAGCTTGCATGTAAATTTTGTTCGAAATTGGTGAAATGGTCCAATAGAATATGTTTTAAATTATTCATGCTTTTTCATTTAAGTATTTCACAGTACATGCAGTTGTTTTTTTTAAAAAAAAAACACACCCACACATGCACGCACACACATCAATATAGTTGAAAATCTTTAATAGCCGATATGCAACAACAACAACAAAATAATAATATGGAATGAACTGGTCCGACCAATCAAGTATTTTGCAAAAGTGAGATTACTGAACAATTGATTCAGTCAAGAAATAAAGCCTTATAATTACCAGTTCAGAATGTTTGTTTGATCTTACCGTATCTTAATCCAACTGCAGCTCCTTTCAGGTTGGTAAAGCTGCGTAACGTTGCATAGGCGCCACAGCCACCAAAATGCATTTCAAAGAAAGAGAACATTGAGTCAGGCAAATTTTGACTTGGTGCTATAGCCTTTGCGCTGTCCAACCATTGATGATTTGTTGTTGGTGTATCAGAATAACTATATTCCGCGACGTGGTTCTGGTTAAACAGGAATGTAAAATAGCTGTTACCGTTTCCGTCACAATTTGTAAATGTGACGTCACGCCCGTTGACGCTATAACCTTCCCTTTGCCCTCGCGTTATAACGGCTTTCGGTATAAGTCCAATATAAACATATGGGGACATTTTGTAATTTAGGCTCTGCTGGTAGCCATTATACGAATTGAACTGGATCGATAGCGGAGTGCTTTTAAAGGCTGCGATTTGCTCAATCTTGGATTCGTACTGGGAGCCATCTTTTCTAAGTTCCCGGATGACCACGTGACTTGTGTCGGTGTACAGATCATCAATATTGACACCAACAGAAACATTCGGGAATATGTAGGTATATCCATAACCACTTTTGAAGTCACAATAAACTTGATATGGCTGGTCTTGTCGATTATAGATGGTGAAAACTCCGCTTGCTTGTAATATATCTGATATGTAAATGTCTGCGCATGAATCTGCATAGTATAAAAAATATTGATTAAATTCATGTTTTGTCGGAATGTTAAAAAATGAACATATGCCAATCCTTATATACATGAACACCATACCAAATTTAATTGAAACTATGAAACACTTCGAAACCCTTGAAAGATATTCATAAACTGTTAATCAATCATTTAATGAAAGCACTGAAAGTACTAATGGTGAACGAATCTGATGGTATTCTAGAGTGATGTATTGAATTCGTTGAGAAAAGAGAAATATAAATGTAAAAATTATTAAGGGAAAGTGTCTCGACAAAATTTCGGCAAATCGGCAATTTCACTGTAAATTCAAAGAGAGAAAAAGAGAAAGAGAGGAAAAGAAAGATAGAGAGAGCGATAGACAGATAGACTGAGACAGACAGAGAGCGAAAGAGAAACGAAAACAGGCAACCATAGTGTCTAGACTGATAATTCTTCTTTTAACAAAAAAAAAAAAAAAAAAAAGAAAAAAAAAAATAGCAATCAGAAAGGTAATTCGGTTTCCACATGCGGAAGCCATATTTTATCAGATCAAACATCAGTTTTTTCTGTATTTTGACTAATAAACGTTAACCGCTATGGCTCTGGAACTTTAACGACCTGAATGTGGTCCCCATCCTACGAATTAAAAGACCTCTGCTTCGTCTTCAACCAAAATGCTGTATAAACAGGTGTTTCGTCTCTTTCGGTAATATGCAGAGTTTTGTGAAAGAATAATTATCTTTTGCCATTGCGTAAAAAAGAATTTAAGAAAAACAATACGATTTATGTAGGTAGGTATTTGTACATCTTATATATTTTCCAACAATGGTCGTAGTTTTAATTCGATTGCTCCTACCAATCGGTGGATAATCGTGAGCCTAAGAGGGTAGAAGATGACATCTATGTAGTGATGTATGCTAATAATACATCCGTACATTTAAAGGTTGTACGTGCAAAGTATGGACGTTCATCTCTTCAAATAAGGGAAACACGTTTAAAAAATTGACGGTCATTACGCGGAATTTCGACCCAAACGGTACACTATAGACCCTTTCTTATTAGTCCATCTGATTTCCGTGAAAAATTATGGGTACATGCCCTTTTTGTCGGTATATATTTGGACAAGGTCCCCTTGATTTTGTTTTGCACATCCGAACGATGAGAATATAGATTCAAGACTAACGGTTGGACTTCAAAATATATACGTGTCGGAATGAAAGAAAATTGTTGACCCAATTAGAGCGCCATAGCCCCGTTTTACTAAGCATCTTACGAACAATTTTTGCGTAAGACAAAAATTTAAGTTGCTTCTACATCAGTAACTAACTATGGAATTCTACCATGCATTGTCTCATTCGAATCGTGATCTAAAGACGAATTAAATGAGATATAGCAAGGTAGAACCTAACAAGGAATGAAAACTTCAGGTACGATTTGTGCTTTTGACTTACGATTATCTTTTTTGTGAGACGTTTAGTAAAACGGGACCCTGATCTCTAACCATGATCCTAATGAACTAGTAAGAGAAATGTCGTCATGGCGGAAGAAATAAGATCGAGGGGTTAAAGAAACATCCTTGTGTTCAGGATGACAAACTGATAGAAACTTATTGTAAATTATACCCCGCTTTGCACGCAAGTCCACGTGCAAAGCGGGATATAATTTGCATACAGTTTCTATCGTTTTGTCATTCTGAGTGCAGGGCAGAACAAATATGGTCCTATACCAATCGTTCGAGTTTTCAACCAAATTCGTTAACACGGGAACCAGTGTTTTCACGGATTCTAATTTTAGTTAGTACTTATATTTTGAAAGTACTTGACCTTTACACCCCCATACCCAAGCACTTCTAGGTCAGGTTCACGGTCTCAAGAGTACCACCATTGAATAGTTTTTGGGGAACCTAAATGTCCTAACTACAGCTTAAATAAGTTGTTGTTACATTAAATTTTCTCTCATCAACACCGGATCTTAATTTGCACAATTTCCATCTGGAGTTATTCCCTCTGGAAAGCATTGGCTACTCTCCTAGAATTAAAAATTAAGTTCCCAGTGCCTTAAGTAGCGCCCTTTTACAAACAGTGTAAAATATTTTTAGACAACGACGACGCCAATGCTTTTTAGCGATACCTCGCATGGTCTCCGAAAACAGCGGAACTACAACAAATTGACTGAAGTGTCAGTTAACATTACTGTTATAGATGCACAAATCAAAGTTAAGGATCAAGTTATATTTTGTCTACACGCTGTATAGACAAAATTTAACTTTGATCACTCAATCAAACTTGCGTATCTATACGGTCCAGTGGGCGTTCTTGTTGTCGGCAAAAGTCCATAATTTCTTATTGCGATTCGAATGAACTTGGCGCACAACACCATTTCAAATAGCGACGTGGTTCCGTCCGATAGCGATTTAAGGTGAACCAATTCTTGCGACTTCTCGTGTTTTCACACAATTGTGTCAATATAAGTCAAAATGAAGTACAAAGCTTACTATTAAACAATCAGTTTGTATAAGACCGAAGCGATTCCTTTTGCTCGAACAGTTGTGGTTATATTTTTGAATCAGAATATCAAGATTATAGACCTTTTATGACCAATTAAGATCGCTTTTCGATGGATTTCAAAATAACTGTTCCCCCATCATGAGTAAATACGCTATTAATTTTGAAAGAAATTTGATTCTGAAAGATATTCAATTTTGAAAGAAATTTTCAGATAGCTCCCAGTTTTAAGGTTAAACGTTAAAATCTAACCGTAGTCCGGAGGCTAGCTCCTATTTATATATTGATTTCAGATTAGCTTGGCACAATTAACTCCGTCAAAAAATTTGAAATATATGTTTAGGTAGATCCAAGGTCAAGGTGCAGCTCAAGTCAACAGGGCTCGTGTTCGACCCCTGAACCAGGGTTTTTGTCTCCCAAAAATCTAAAAATGTCTTATTTTGACCCCTAGAAATTTCTCCCCAGGGGTCATCGTGACCCCTTTAAAAAAGTTTTTAAGGGTCAGAACTAGGTTTTATCCCTCAAATTATCTATGATGCATCCTGTATGCTATCTAAAATTTAAAAATTGAAGTGATTACTGAATATATATTAACAAAACCATCAAAATTTCAATCAATGATTTGTTCTCTTGTTTTGACCCTTTTGAAAGCAGATTTGACCCTCAGAATGTCATGGCGAAGGGGTCTTTGACTCCTCAATTAAAAACACTAGCACAAGCCCTTATCAAATGTTATAATTATGCGAATCCAGAACTTTGCTTAAGAAAAAAATGGGTTCGACAGAAGTGGTTTAATTTAAACCGTCTAGTTTTTAAGGTCATTGTGCTCTGACTGCAGTTAAAGATCGCCACTGAGTGAAGCATGGAAGAGGGATATACAGGGATCGGCACCATCACCAATTCATAGGCCCGAGACCTGTGGATTTTAGGGAGGACTGGTAGATGTTACCATGCGCAGGTCATTCAGGTCTGTTGTAAATGATAGAACTAAGTATTTCAAACCAGTCCAGTTTTCGAAAATGATTGCCTTTGCAATACTTATACTGTCATTTCCAAATGGAAAACATTGTAGAAAATGAAGAAATTGCTTGTCAGAAGCAATTTCTTCTTTTCCAACAATGTTTTCTTTGCAATTTACCCCCTACATTGCTTCAAATCAAAAATGGTTTTCATGTAGGACCTGTTGTTACCAGGGAGGACCCATGATATTCAGGGCTAACAGGTCCTTCAGGCTGGTGGCAAAATGTAGTAAGTGTTAAACCCTGGATATACGAACAATATAGGCGTCAAGTCATGGAAACAACTCACGTGGTTTTTCCGCGTTGGCTAGCACGTTTACCAACACAATAATTGCAGTAATCTTATAAAATTCCATTTTTTCTTCCACCGAATTCTTTGTCGGATATCATTAAAGTCAAAGATAAGACGAACAATCGGACATATGATAAGTAAGTTAAAGCTCTTATCTTACATGTACATTAGTCAGAAAAGGTGCCTACTTTGGAAGACGTTTTGTGATAAATTGTTCCAAGATAATTCATTTATATAAACTGTATGTTAGAATAAACAGAGTGACAGGCAAACTGAATAGAAGAACGCTTCGGTTGTTTTCTGTTTTTTTCCTGGGGGTATTTGAGTCTAGTAAATCTGAAAACGATGCAATCGGTCTGAAAATGTCCCCTTATTTATTTTGTGAATGTTAGAAAGCCAAATTGACTCGTTAAGAGTAACATCTATCATAGATGATATGTTTTCTTTATTTGGCTGCAACCTTAATATGTCAATTTGAGGTTGAAGAAGACATCTGCGATATTTTTTTCGGATGCAGCGACCTCACACCTCCAAGAAATGCTCTCAAATAGTGTAACTGTTCGTGTTAACTTCAGTCAATTTACTCCAGATTTTACCGATTTTCAGTTGATATCATTAGAGCGGTGCATGTCGGGTATTTCCGGATACCAAAGTCATTTCGTATAAATAAGATGCGGATGGACAATTATACTTTTGATCTTGAGGCGTTGATTGACGGGTGCTATCTATTCTTGACAAGATTTGATAAAATAAGTTACTCTAGCAAAAAAAATAATTTGTTCCAAACAGCTAAAAGAAACCCATGTTGAACCATCTGATCATGGTCGCTGGCGGGTAATCTCGGATACTTAAAATAAGTGAAATGAATTTGAATTGGATTCAAACATTTTTAAAGCGTATTTTATTAATCTCTAAATACAAAGTACAAATAAACACATTAAATGTATTTATAGATAAAACATTTAGATATGTCTTTGGGAAGAGTTCAAGATGATAATGATCTTTCGAGCAAATAAACGCAGAGACACTAAGAATCTAGATCTATTCCGAAATACGTTGATCTTATTCCATTCTATCAACCCCCTTTTAATGAGTGCTGAGAAAGGTAATGAGATACTAGTGGGCACATTTTATAAAAAAAGATGATAATGATCTTTCGAGCAAATAAACGCAGAGACACTTAGAATCTAGATCTATTCCGAAATATATTGATCTTATTCCATTCTATCAACCCCGTTTTAATGAGTGTTAAGAAAAGTAATGAGATACTAGTGGGCACATTTTATAAAAAAAACATCAATGAGTATGCTACAACTATTGTTTTTTGTACTTTTTCCGAATATGATCGCACTTGAGAAAAGTCACAAGCTTCAAACATACGTGTAATTATTAATAATCTGAGCCGTACGTATCCAAATAAATTCAAGAATTAGCATACAATATAGATGAATGTGTGTTGAACTATGTCCTGATGTCGTTCAGTTCTGACCCATTAGAGTAGAAAGATACGTGCATTTCAGACTTTCTTAAATCAATACATTAATCATTGCAAATGAAAACACTTTATATCATTTTCTTATTTTTCTAATTTTGGGGTGTACGATGGAACAAGAGGCCCAAGAGGGCCTGTATCGCTCCACTGGCTTAAAAATCTCAAGATTTGAAAGAGAGATATTGAAAATAGAAGCCTGAAGGTAATGAAAGTGAACAGCATTCAGAAGGAATTCAGACTTTTTCTAAGTTGAAACTGACTTATGAAGGAATGAACTTATCTAACTAATATGTAAAATTACAAGGAAGAAAACTATTTAGATATCAATTTGAAACAAGAGGACCAGAATGGCCCTAAACCGCTCACCTGAATTTTATTGATCCAGTTGATCTCATCCAATCCAAATTTCTTGAACATCTTTAGAAGAGGGTCACCCAAGGAACATTTTGGTAAAGTTTCATTGAAATCAGCCTAATGGTTCATGAGATGTCATTCAAAAATTTCGGGGTCAAAAAAAGCCATGCCCTGCTACGCCCATATTTGGGGGGTCAATCCAAATTTCTTGAACAACTTTAGAAGAGCGTCACCCAAGGAACATTATGGTAAAGTTTCATTGAAATCAGCCCCATGGTTCAGGAGAGGATGTAGTTCAAAGATTTTTGGGTCAAAATAACCCCGCCCTGCCACGCCCATATTTGGAGGTCAATTCGAATTTCTTGAACAACTTAAAAAGAGAATACCCAAGGAACAGTCTGGTAAAGTTTAATTGAAATTGGCCAAATTATTCAGGAGGAGATGTCATTCAAAGATTTCGGGGTCCAAATAAGCCCCGCCCTGCCACACCCATATTTTGGGTCAATCCAAATTTCTTGAACAACTTTAAAAGAGGGTCACCCAAGGAACATTCTGGTAAAGTGTCATTAAAATTGGCCCAATGGTTCAGGAGGAGATGTCATTCAAAGATTTCGGGGTCCAAATAATCCCCACCCTGCCACACCCATATTTGGGGGTCAATCCAAATTTCTTGAACAACTTTAGAAGAGGGTCACACAGGGAACATTCTGGTAAAGTTTTATTGAAATTGACCGTGTGGTTCAGGAAAAATGTCGTTCAAAGATTTCGGGGTCAAAATAAGCCCCGCCCTGCCACGCCCATATTTGGGGGTCAATCCACATTTCTTGAACAACTTTAAAAGAGGGTCACCCGAGGAACATTCTGGTAAAGTTTCATTGAAATTGGCCGTGTGGTTCAGGAAAAAATGTCGTTCAAAGATTTCGGGGCCAAAATAAGCCCCGCCCTGCCACGCCCATATTCGGGGGTCAATCCAAATTTCTTGAACAACTTTAAAAGAGGGTCACCTAAGGAATATTCTGGCCAAGTTTCGTCAAAATCCACCCATTGGTTTAGGAGGAGAAGATGTTTAAAGAAAAGTTTACGCACGCTCGCACGAACGACGGACACCTCGCCATGACAATAGCTCGCTGGCCTTCGGCCAGTGGAGCTAAAAACGGCATCCATATCCATGTTTTTCATTAACTGACAGATCTGGTACTACTTTTGTCACAAAAATATAGTTGGAATTCGTCGTTGACAAGATTTTCGTCGAAGGATTATTTGTTTGAAAAGTTAGAATGCGCCTTTTATAAGTAGAAGAATGTGCAATATTGGGTAGTTCGAAGATATCAGGAAGACCTGAAAGCAACATTTTTGTAGGGTCTTTCGGATACTCAAATCATGTTCAATTATAGTGTCATTTCATCTAAAAGGATGTGCGTTTTAGGTAGTAAAAATCTCCATATGTGAAAAGTTTCTCTGTTTCTTTTCTATATCTCAAAATAAGTTTAGAAAGAAAAAGATGAAACTAGACAAAAAAAATAGCAGTTATCTTAAATTGAAAGCTTTTCCGACATTGTCTTATGAAATAAATGTTATCTCCCTCCTTCATAAGATTTTATGTCATAATTATGCAGATATGTAAATAAATCAAATATCTTGAAGAAGAAAATTAAGCACAAAAGAACCATGTACCTAGCCAATACATAGGAGAAACACGTCACTATCCGAGAATACCCGCCATCCGAGAATACCCGACACCGCTCTATATGAGAGCATAAGAAATCTGAATTGAGCTGAAAATAACACGTCTATATTCAGGGATTAGAGTAAAACTAAAGACGTACGTTGTTACATTCGTTATCACAAATGAACAAATGCAATATAGGGCCTATATGTAATCGATTTAGCCCCTGTTGATCTTAATTGTGTCAGAGGAAATCAATGAGCTTGGGATAAGTGATTTTGCACTTGCGGCACAAGTAAAAAGTGATTTTGCACTTGCGGCACAGGTGGATATCCGACGGAAGTTCGAGGGTTGATCGATGAATTCGTGTTATTTTCAAATTGCCTAGTAAGTTCCTACATACAATAAGACTCTGCCGATCTAAAGCACTTGTCACTTTGATCAGAGCGCGTTCATAACACGCGCTAATGGCCTTCATTTGACGTCATTCGAAGCACCTCCGTTTGGGTTTTATACAAAATTACTAAATTCAATCATACCTTGACGCACGGTGATTAATTTCTCTGTTTGAATTTAAATATGAATCGTAGATAGGTCAACCTACGCATTGAACTAGAAATTACGCTTAATTCTACGCAAAACGCAGCCTATTCGCGTTGTAAAGCGTTTTCAACGTCGGAAGAAATCCGACCGGATAAATAACGAGCACTTTATCAGATGACGTGCTTATGAGAATAGGTAAACTGGAACGGTGTTCACAATAGACAATAACATTAGCAAAGACTTCTTAATTTTGAAAATCTCACAAGGATTCCGTTAATTTCATTGATTCTAATGCGTGAAAACAAGGAAATTTCCCCTTTAAGCGGGAGATAAATTTTAATGTGTTTTCTTAAATCATGCGTGTTGTGAAATGACTTATGATTGGCCCTATCTGTATTAGCAGGTCTGGGTAATAGGTTTCTTGCTTTAACATGAAAATTTGACATCAGATATAATATTGACACCCTTATTGCTCTACGACGGTGAGCGCTTCACGTGACGTCAAAAATATGACATCATTTCATCAATTCTCAATGCAAAATTACACAACTTTAGAAAAATGTCGTTCAGTGATCATTCAATCAGCATCCAGTTTCATTACACCTCACACAAAATGAGCAATAAACAATTAATCGATCACCCCTCGTATCTGACTGCATTTTGTAACCGTTATTAATCCGCATTATACTATAATCACGCACCACGAAGTAAAACAAAATGTCAGATTGAATAATGAGCAACGAAATCAAGCAATTAATGTGCCGAATGCAGGCACGTCCCTGACTTCAGTATCCAGGTTGTTTGGTTGCACTCAATGGGGAGGTTCCGTCCGCTGTGTGGTCGACCACGAGATTCTATGGAATAGACCATGTTGTCAATACTGGCGCAGCCATGAAAGCGCGTCATTTCGCACGTGGATTTACATGACGTCACAAAAATTACGATGACTTCAAAACAAAATTAGATCAACGAAACATTAAAACTGGGCGATTTGATAACAAAACGTTGTTTTACTGCGTTTTGTTATCGAATTACGATATACTCAAAAGATCTCCAAAAGC
The DNA here is from genome assembly GCA_948146395.1 of Fragum whitleyi. Classification (NCBI taxonomy): domain Eukaryota; kingdom Metazoa; phylum Mollusca; class Bivalvia; order Cardiida; family Cardiidae; genus Fragum; species Fragum whitleyi. The sequence continues at coordinate 72,325,100 of OX411547.1, forward strand.
AGTCGAAAAGCAAAAATTTTAAATTTGTTTCCTCTTCAAGCGCACGAACCAGAGTACCGTCTGAAGTCGAATCACCTATAAATGACTCAAAATTACTACATTTACATCAAAGGTACTTTCCAGATTACGGAAAAGTCCGACCGATGTTCCGAATGCGACCATATTCGATGATTGCTGCCGATGATCGACACACCATCATCTCGACGATCGACACACCATCATCTCCTTGTAAAATAATCTGCGACCCAACCCAAGAATTGATTGCGACAAAAAGTTCAACCAATAAGTTCGTATCCCTGGCACTTGATAAAAAAATGTTGACAAAAATGTGGATATAAAAAAAAGGAAAAAATCGGTGCCTGTTTATTCTCGATAATGTAATAATTACGGATATGAATATTACTATAACGGTATTGACAGATCTACCCTATATAAAGACTTTATATTAGGGTTACTAGGTAGTTAATCATTATTAATTTTTAAGATCGAGCGCCAGTGGTTCGTATCGACCAAATCCTCAAACAACGCCATCAGGTAGAAAGGCGTGACTTGTACCGACGTCACTTACGCTTGTGGCGTAATGACTGGAGAACGACGTCATCTCACTCAACAATGATCAGCCATGACGACGGTCAATTCGGAACACCACTTAGCCAATCAGATTTCTTGTTGTAGTTTACGGAATTAGCCGATGGTGTTCTGAAAGGCTGACGGTCGTGAGATAGTTGACAGCGGTCGAGGAGAGCGTTTCGCCGACGCGTGCTATATTGAAAGGGACCACTTTAGGAGACGGGTGGGATTAAGTCTGGGGTGGAATTTTTGGTTGAATGAAGAACCTTCTAATTGTGTTGATATCAATGTTCCGACTTTATCAATTTTCTTCTTACAGTGGAGACTATCCCTATCAATCAACGGTATTGTCCCAAGGACACTATATGCATTATACAGTAAGCAACATCGTTTAATTGACATTCATCTCAATCAACCCATTGTAAATCGTTCGTTCAGCGCCCCATTCATTCATAACACTTATTTAAACTATTCAAAAATCACTTCAATGGTAAGATCAACAACTACATGGGTGAAATATTGCTAGAAAATAAGATGTGTTTGTGAAACACGAATGCCCCCGTAACAGCGATCTCTCGATAAGGAAAAGGTTAAGTTTTCGGGTTAAGTTTTCGGACAGACAGACAGACGGACATGAGTAAAACAATATGCCCCCGATCTCTCGATACGGGGGCATAAAAATATCGATTTCACCGACATACATGTAATTGAAATTGTAAGCATCTGCTTAGTTCTCGGAGAAAATGGAAGCTATCTATAGAACTTGTATGCATAATTTCTTAAAGGTAGGTTATTAGTATCGCCAATCTTGATCATCCTAAACGGAATTAGTGATAATGGATTGTGTCCCTTTAATTTCACTCAAAACTCAGTCATTCATACTCATTCCAAAGTAATTCACCTTGTCAATTTCACGATGTTGTTAACTGAAACTCGAAAACGGCTGCAGTAACTAGACGATTTTTATAAACTCATAACGCTCGCATCCTAGACTGGCGTGCAAATTTCAACGATCTGAATGACATAAAACAAATATGGGACAGGCTTTGGCGTCACGTTGAAACCAATCTTTCATTTTGTCCTTTTGAATTTAATTGCTTCTTTAAAAGTTTTGGCCTTTCTATTTCCATGGAAACCAGAGTTTTTGGTGGAACAAAATTATTTTAAAAACTTTGGTAGAGCTTCACCAAAGGAACATCCCTACCAGGTTTCAGATTGATTGGCAAATGCTTTAGGAGATGAAAATTTTCTTAGACTATCAACAATTTTTGGCATTTCTGTCACCTTAGAAACCAGTTTTAGATGGAATTAAATTCTTTTTACATCTTTGGTGGAGCTTCACCCAAGGAACACCCCTAACACATTTCAGCTTGGTTGGCCCAGTGGATTGGGGGAGAAAGATTTTCATCGATTTTCTACCATTCTATTACTGTTGCAACCAGAGTTTTTGATGGTATCAAATTCTTTAAACAAAGTTGGTAGAGCTTGACCCAAGGAATATCCCTGTGAAGTTTCAGATTGTTTGGTCAAGTGGTTAAGAAGCAGAAAATGCTTAAAGACATTATTGACAGATAGACTGACAGAGAGACAGAAGGACAACAGACCAAAGTGATCACAATGGCTCACCTTGAGACTTTGGTGCTCAGGTGAGCTAAGAATCTGTGTCAATTCTAGGATTTAACAAGATGTGTTAATGAAAACACAAATGCCCATGTAACAGTATTTTTTCAAAGGTTGACCATAACAGATGACCTTGACTTTTAAGCATGACCTTAACCTTATATCTTGAATGGGCTTGAAGGTATTGGCAATGATAAGTTTTTTGGTTAAGTTTTTTAGTTATTTGACCTTGACAGATGACCTTGACCTTGTCACATGACATTGACTTTGGTACCAGCAGATGCGAATCATTGAGATCTACCATCATTCCAAATATGAGCCTTCTATCTAGAGAAGGCTTGAAGATATTGGCAATGTTGAGTTTTTTGGTTAAGTTTTTTTAGTTATTTGACCTTGACAGATGACCTTGACTGAAGACCTTGACCTTGACTTTGGTACCAGCAGATGCAGATCATTGAGATCTACCATCATGCAAAATATAAGCCTTGTATCTTGAAAAGTCTTGAAGATATTGGCAATGTTGAGTTTTTTGGTTCAGTTTTTGAGTTATTTGACCTTGACAGATGACCAGACTCCTTGACCTTGTCACACGACCTTGAATTTGGTATCAGCAGACGGGATCATTGAGATCTATCATCATGCCAAATATGAGCCTTGTATCTTGAATAGGCTTAAAGATGTTGGCAATATTAAGTTTTTTTTGGTTTACTTTTGTAGACTGACAGATGGACAACAGTAAAATAATATGCCTCCAAAAAGACGACTCTTTCTCTATGAAAAAGTATGCGCTAAAAGGCCCAATACCCCCTAATAGAATAGAGATTGAAAAATGAGTGCCAATGCCAAGGGTCATAATCTCTTCAAGAAGAGAGGGAGAAGAAAGTCTTAAACTTATCATTTCTATAGTTTAATGGCGGTAATAGTAATAGGTTTATGATGACAAAGAGGATAATCATTTGTTTTGGTGTAAGATAGATTTATATTTCATTGAGTGAACAACAAAAGCTATATTTTTCACACGTGACAGTGCAAGGAGTGATAATATAGCTTTTGTTGTTTGAAAAGGTTATATCAATAAATCTTTCTCAAAAGACAAATAATTATTCCATTTCTTTAATGCAAAAATGAGACCAGTGTTTAAACCTATAGGACAATTTTTCTAAAAGCGTATCATTTTGCATGTAATTGCAATGTTTATGACGATGTCACTTATTTGGCTTTTTTAAGATAACATAAGATATGTTGAAATGAAAAGTAGCAAAGTTTTCAATGATTTCACTGGTTTGGCTGTGAGTTATCAAGTGATAATCTACCGTTATTTCTCAATAACCATCTGAAAAGCAATAAAGCAGTGATCCCACTGCTGCTTCAATCTGGGGGTAAAAATGGGTATTTTACAGTATGCATGTACCCCTCTATATGAGACAAAGAAGGCCGTTTGCTGTTTTTGATATCATCAACTTTAAATGTTGTCTGCATTATCTTCGAATTTGGACCAGTCTAAAATGTTGTCATTTGGTGACGAGTAAACTAACTGCTAGAAAGGCCACATTAAAGAGACACGATCCTTATCTTTATCAGAACTGCACATTTATTGAGTTCTGCCCAACATTGGCAACATCTAAATAATACATGTATGTCAATAATTTAGAAACTTTTCTTTCTTTTCCCATGAGAGGGGGTTTTCATTCTTTCTGTTATTCTCGGAGTTCCCAGACTTTGTTTCCTAGAAAGTTTTTTCATCTGTGACTTATCAAAACCTGGTGTTTTTATACCCTTTTCCTTATTGTTTACATCTTTTCTTTTATCTTGTTTTATGGGAGTGTCTTTACTCTTGACAAGTTTAGCTTCTATACCTTCCTTCACTACCTTTTGTTTCTTCCCTGTTTGTGGAGTATCAGCTTTATCATGTTTTATAGGAGTACCTTTACTCTTGACAAGTTTACTTTCTATACCTTCCCGTCCTGCCTTTTGTTTCTTTGCTGTTTGTGGAGTATCAGCAGATGCCTTGCCTGTCTTCTGAGCACCTTCTGATTCATTAGTGGACATGGCTGAGTCACCAAAGTATCTTTTCTTGTTTGATTTGCCAACTGTTTTGCTTCTATCCTCCCCAATGTGCTTTCGTTTCATCCCACCAGGTGTAGACTTACTCCCATTCACAAGGCTAGATGTAGGTTTTGTATTCTGTGGTGTTATAAAGCCAGTATTCTCTCCTTTATCCAGTCGACCCTTATTAGCTTTTGGTTGATGAAGTTTTTTCATTGAGTTCTTTTTGTTATCTGTATCATTTACAGATTTTGGTGTTTTTGCTCCTTTAGTCTGTTTGTTTTTACCTGTGGATAACAATCTTTTAGGAGTCGACAGAGGAGTTTTTAAGCTAATTTTATGATCAGGTTTATCATCCGCTTTTAACTTTTTGTTAGAACTGTTGGGAGTTTTCTGGACGTTTTTAGCTAAAGATATATTCCCTTTCTTGGATTTTGGCTCACTGGTATTTACTAACTTGTTGTTTAGACTTTCATCATTATCATCATCATCATCATCATCATCATCATCATCATCACTGCCACTATCACTGGCATCACTTTCTCCACTTTCTGCGTCATCTAGACCATTTAAAGCCTCCAAGTCTTGATCAGAAGCACTCTCCTCATCTGAATCCATTTCAACATTTCTACTTGTGTTTCCATCTTCAGGAAGGCCTTTAGATTTCTTGGAATTATGTTTTGCCCTTCTTTCATTTATTTGGTTTTCCTAATAAAAGAAATATATAGAATGAGATTTAAGAATTTCTTGTTCTTCCTTTATTAAAATCAAGAAAATTATTTGAACTCATCAAGATTGTGTTTATTCTATTGAAAAATTTGCATATAAGACCTATGATTTTTTCCAAGAGCATATCTCCTCCAGTACTTGAGCTAGCAAAGAGATATTCCTTGGTATAATAGACCTGGGCCCAAATTTATAAATCTTTTCTCATTCTCAACCGAGAATTTTCTCAACTTAGAAGAATTCAAATACCTGTATAAGCATAAAAGATAATATTAGTAAGTTGTTATTTATAACAACTTATTAATATTATCTTTTATATGCATACATTTTTTACAGTATAATTTCAGAATTACAGCTTTAATCTAAATTTAGAATTGAAGTAAATTCTGATTTGAGAATGAGAAAAGTTTTATAACCTAAGCCCCCTGATATAGGTTTGGATCACAATAGTTATAATTAGCTATTAAGATAAAACATTGAAGGAGTTATGCCTTAATTTAAAAAATGTGTAAATATTGTCTACAGCACAACCTTTAAGGTAGTGGACCCAAAATAGTACAACTTATTTGAAGTAATGAACTTTAACAGTGTTACTATAGGTTATCTTATGATTCCTTTTAGAAAACCTCAGTCAACATTGTGAAAGATCATGACTTCTGAAACATTGCAGAAGTATTGGCTGATTGGTTGAATAGAGTTTAACACCCCTTTCAACATTTTTTCAGTTATATCGCGGCGGCTGGAGCACCTAACAATGGTTTCCTGGTATTTCTTTCACCAGTACAACCACCATATCCTTTCCTAGCTCCCAGCCGCTATCTCACATAGGTCTATGATTATCAACCCATTGATGAGAGACAAATAGTTGGAAAGAATGAGTGCTGCCGTTGGGGATCGAACCCGGGACCTCTAGGTTGACAGTCCGACGCGCTACCAACTGGTTGCAGAAGTAATATGGTTCCACTACTTTTCAAATAAGTTCAAATACAGAGCTACAGATAAAGGGGATATTTTGGTTTTCAAATTTCAATATTTCACTAATTCTTGCCTAAACCCTATGATACTCATTGAAATCGTCTAGCTATGAAGATTCAAATGAGTACCCACAACATAGTGTTTCATTGAAAAATGAAGATTTTAGATTGGAGTTACCCCCTCTTATCTGCACCTCTGTATACATATCATAAATGTATATTAGCAGAAAGGTAAAGTAGTGTAAAGGAATCATAGCTACAGGGCTTAAGTTTGACCCTTAAACCAGGGTTTTGACCCCCAAACATCTGAAAATATCTTAATTTGACTCCTAGAAATTTCTCCCAAGGGGGTCATTTTCAATTATTTCAGCAGCTGGAGCACCTAACAATGGATTCCTCGTAAATTCAGACACCAGTACTACCTTTACACTTTTTCCTAGCCTCCGGCTGCTATCCCACATAAGTCTACCTATTGGTGGAAGATAAATAGGCAGAAAGGATTACTGCCATCAGAAATCGAACCTGTGACCTTTAGAATGATAGTCCGACACACTACCAACTGCGCTATTAAGGCCTTTACAGCTTCATTTATAAGGAATTACTCATTATTCACTTTTTTGTGGAAGATAAAGCCACAATGATTTTTTTTTTCAAATATCAGATAAAAATGAGCCACATAACAAAACTCCCAACCCTAGAATTTACAGCTGGTCATCATGGGTATGGAATCCCCATGCCCAACTTGTCTGACCCAGGATTTTCCACCTATAGACAAGTACATTTTTGGGGGCACTTGTCCCTCGACAAATGATTACTAGGATAACATTGCAATGGTACTAAATAGATATTTGAGATTAAGTAGTCTTAAAAACTCTTTTGCTTGAATCAAAGTGTAGAAAACATTGATATTTTTAATGAAGAAAATGCTGACATTTTCTTCCTTTAAAATCAATGTTTTCTCTAACTTTTGATCATTTCAATATATTGCAGACAGGTTAATTTTGATCCTGGACAAGTAGAATATCATTGATTACTCTGTCCAGGAACAAGACTTGGCTTGAAAACTGTTGAAATTTTTGCTTGTTCTACACAATTGGAATCGCTGTTGAGTGCTGGATGGTAAAAAAAACAGAGTCAACAAGATGTGTTTGTGAAACACTAATGCCCCCGTAACAGCTTTTTTTTTTCAAAGTTTGACCTTGACAGATGACCTTGACCTTGTCACATGACCTTGACTTTGGTACCAGCGGATGCGGACCATTCAGATCTATCATCATGCCAAATTTGAGCTTTGTATGTCAGATACTTTTGGAGAAAAGGCAAAGGTTAAGTTTTCGGACAGACTGACGGACAGACAGACAGACATGAGTAAAACAATATACCCCCGATCTCTCGATACGGGGGCATAAAAAAGGGGCATCTAGAGTATTATTAATGTATCTAGAGTTATCACCCTTACTAGGATAGGTTGCTCTTTTGACGGTGAACATGTGTGATAAGTTCCATGTAAATGCCTTCAGAAGAGCCAGAAATATCCAAAACGTCAAAGTTTTTGTACAAAGACAACAACACTGATGACGACGATACAAAGGCTTTAGCAATACCTCAGGTTTTCTTTGAACAAGAGGCTCAAGAGGGCCTGTATCGCTCCACTGGCTTAAAAATCTCAAGATTTGAAAGAGAGATATTGAAAATAGAAAGTAATGAAAGTAACCAGCATTCAGAAGGAATTCCTACTTTTTCTAAGTTGACACTGACTTATGAAGAGATCAACTTATTTAACTAATATGTAAAATAACAAGGAAAAAAACTATGAAGATATGACTTTCAAACAAGAGGACTAGAATGGCCATAAACTGCTCACCTGATTTTATTGATGCAGTGGATCTTATCCAATCAAAATTTCATGAATAATTTTTGAAGAGGGTCATGCAAGGAATATTCTCATTGAAATAGATCCAAAGGCTCATGAGGAGATATTGTTTCAAGATTTAAGACTCAAATAAGTCACGCCTTGCTATGCCCATATTTGGGTGTCAATCAGAATTTCTTAACCAACTTTGGGAGAGAGTCACCCAAGGAACATTCAGTTAAAGTTTCATTGAAATTGGTCCAATGGCTCAGGAGAGAATGTCTTTCAAAGATTTTGGGCTCAAAATAGCCCCGCCCTGCCATGCCCATGTTTTGGGGTCCACTCAAATTTCTTGAGAAACTTTGGAAAAGGGTCACCACAAGAACATTCTGGTAAAATCACATTGAAATCCACCCAGTGGTTCAGGAGGAGATGTCATTCAAAGATTTTGGGGTCAAAATAAGCCCAGCCCTGCCATGCCCATATTTTGGGGTCCACCTGAATTTCTTGAACAACTTAAGAAGAGGGTCACCCAAGGAACATTCTGGGAAAGTTTCAATGAAATCGGCCCAATGGTTCAGCAGGGGATGTCATTTAAAGATTTCGGGGTCAAAATAGGCCCTGCCCTGCCACGCCCATATTAGGGGGTCAATCTAAATTTCATGAACAACTATAGAAGAGGGTCATCCAAGGAACATTCTGGTAAAGTTTCATCGAAATAAGCCCAATGGTTCAGGAGGAGATGATGTTCAAATATTTCGGGGTCAAAATAAGCCCCGCCCATATTAGGGGGTCAATCCAAATTTCATGGACAACTTTAGAAGAGGGTCATCCAAGGAATATTCTGGTAAAGTTTCATTGAAATTGGCCCAATGGTTCAGGAGGAGATGATGTTCAAATATTTCGGGGTCAAAATAAGCCCCACCCTGCCACGCCCATATTTGGGGGTCAATCTGAATTTCTTGAACAGCTTTGGATAGGGATGGGCACCGGTACTTTGGTATCGGTTACTCCCGGTACCATGACGTCCCGGGTAATTGGTATCGGTTCATTTTGAGAGAACCGGTTCCTACTTCCGGGACTTATGCAATTTAAGAAAATTTCTTTGTAATATTTGTTACAAAGTTATTTACTCGCAAAATACCAATGTAACAATGCCGACGATCTTACTGATTTGTTCGTGTTTGAGCTCTGTGCAATATAGAAGGAAGTTTATACCAGACAATCGTGTAATGTCAATTATAATAATTGATATTGATTTTTTTTTTCATTTTACCAAACGCTGATTTCGGATGAAGAATGAAATTATTTGATTAATAATTGTAAAATAAATGTTTCCTGAGTATCAGAAAATTGCATTATTTTATGTTTTCAAAGATTTTAAAGTATTGCATGTCGCCGCTTTGTCGCAAAATGATTGAAACTAGTGCAGATCTAAGCTCCTGTTACGACTTTTTCGCAATCAATCGATCAGTAATGAAGACGGAAACTGACGAGAAATTCAAGCTCTAATCGTAAATTATAATCATGGTACCAAGAATTCATACTCGCATACCCCGCTCGATCGGAAAGGGTGAAAAAGATTATTTTACATTGTCTTCAATTTTTTTAGATAAAGTCCTACCTGCCGTGAAAATATAAAATAATCGCATTTCCCCATATTAAATCCACAACAGAGTCAAATAAAGCAAATAAATATCTCCTCGTGAAAGAAAGGGTTTGATATCTCACGAGAATTTACAAGCGTGCGCCGCGTGTCAAGTCAAGATGCAGACCCCAAAATAGCCGAACACCTGTTGTCGGCGCCTTTGATGACCCGTTCTCCCTCCTCGAAAAATAAACTGTTCTGGACGCTTTACTCGATTACAAAAAGTTTTGTAGATTCGCCAGATAGCCTCGTGGACTTTTTGTCGGATTATTGGAACAAAAAATAAATACCGGTAATTTCTTTCTTTCGTTATATTTGCACAACTTCCGTATTTTTTGGATAAAAAAATATAATCGTATTTCAGACGAAATAAAGATCATGATTCTGTCGCCGCTGTTACACAAAAAAACTTAATCACAACAAGCGCCTCGCTATACGTTTATTGTTTCATCATTGTGGAAAGTTGTTTCCGTCGCCTACGGTATTTTAAAGTCCGAGTTTATTCACGATGTTTGACATGCCAAAGCTACTGTTTTGAAGATAAGGCCCAATATAGCTACTGAGGGTTATGGTATCACAAGTAGGCCAAATAATGATTTAGCTTTGAATTGACAGGTGTTTCCTACGAAAGAGCTCAAATCGGTACTTGACAGAGTACTTATTGCTTATTATAATTAACGGTCACACTGTTCACACATAAGAGTGCTACGCCGTGAGAAGTAATTGGTATTGGAATCGTTGGGAATCGGTATCGTTTAAAAAGTATCGAGTAGGTATCGGAATCGGTTAAATTCTAACGGTGCCCATCCCTAGCTTTGGAAGAGAGTCACCCAAGGAACATTCTTGTAAAGTTTCATTGAAATCAGCCTTATGGTTCAGGAAGAGATGTCTGTCAAAGATTTTGGGGTCAAAATAAGCCCCGTCCAGCCACGCCCATATTTGGGGGTCAATCCAAATTTCTTAAAGAACTTTAGAAGAAGGTCACCCAAGGAACATTCTGTTAAGGTTCATTGAAATCGGCCCATTGGTTCAGGAGGAGATGTCATTTAAAGATTTTGGGGTCAAAATAAGCCCCGCCCTGCCACGCCCATATTTGAGGGTCAATCCAAATTTGTTTAACGACTTTAAAAGAGGGTCACCCAAGGAACATTCTGGCCAAGTTTCGTCAAAATCCTCTCATTGGTTTAGGAGGAGAAGATGTTTAAAGAAAAGTTTACGCACGCACGGACGGACGCATGACGGACACAACGCCAAGACAATAGCTCGCTGGCCTTCGGCCATTGGAGCTAAAAACAGCCGAGCTAAAAATTAAACTTTTCCTGCTTATTATAGACAAAACAGGATAAAATAATACAGGATGAGAGGATGAGTAGATTTTTCAAGTCCTGCAAGAGGAGAAAATCCATTTATCCGCACCCTTGCCTTCACTCTATGACTAACCAGGGTGTAGCAGGTGAGAAAGTAGGATTTATAACATACCAACTCTTCAATTGTGTAGTCTCCAATGAGTTGATTCAATTTTTTCATTTTTCGTTTGTATCTCTTCAATACATTCTTTTCTTTCCCAACCTTGCTACTTTCACTCTGTTTTTCAAGGTTCTTAACTTTCTTTGTGAGTGTTCTCTCAAAGCTGGGTGTTGGTTTACGTTTTCTACCTCTAAAAGTTTTTGGGTGAACTTCTTTAATGTGGTGACCTAGAAAAGAAAGATGTACAAGTGTGCCATTGTCACAATTTACACCGCCACAAAATTGCTTTCTACTATAGGTATCTTGAGATTTGTAAGAGTTTTAGAATTTAGAATTAAGTTTAAGAATTTTAATCACATGTATTGGCAAGTCAGTTGATATATCTTTTACTTATAGCGAGGAATGTTAGGTAATTGTTACACACATTTTAAGGTTCGTGGCTATCACCAAATCACAGTATATCTGAAATTGTTGAAAGGACTGGAACCAAACTAGAACTAGTTCTAAAACTCATCCATGTGGACTCAGAGTCACATACCAAAAATTAGTTCAAAATCTCTCAAAGGGTATAGGAAAAATGTCCGGAAAACTGAGCTTTCCAAGTAATTTTCTAAGTCCAGCATCCATATCCCATATCTTTCTGAAAAATGAATGGACTAGAAAACAAACTTGATTGTTATGTTACTCATTGGTTTAGGCTCACATACCAAAAATTAGCTCAATATCTCAAAGGGTATAGAAGCAAGAGGGCCATAATGGCCTTAAACCAATCCTTAGTTTTATTGGTCCATTGGATCTCACCCAAGTAAGTTTCTGGCAAAGTTTCATTCATATTTGCCTAATTGTTGAAAAGGAGATAATATTCCAAGAATTAAGTGAAAAAAAGACCCTGAACACCCATTGGCTATTGAAGTTAAATAGCATAAAATTAAACAAATGTTACACAAATAAACAACAATTTTGAAATTTGCAGAAAATTCCAAAAACTTATTTCTATCAAGTAAGTCTGTATTTTTAAACAAAAAAGGCATGGTCAGTCTTGGTTGAGAGGAAACTTGCCTGATGGTCTTCGACGACTCACTGTTTGTAAACATCGGCTCAGGAACAGAACTGCAAACTTGTTGTCGTAAATTCTTTCTAAAATATCTTAATTTCTAATCGATTAAATAGCAATGTTGTGATGTGAATCAGGAAGGAGGGTTATTTGAGTTCCTACAAACAGGACTTGGAAATCGAAGGTCCGGGTTTCCCAAAAGACCTTATTGCATTTTAAACAAAAAGAAAGTGTAATGGATTTCCCCACGTGATGTGTTTCAAACCAATCAGAATTCTCAATTCTCAATCAGGCCAAGCAATACTTACATTTGAGCAGTTTTCCAAACATAAGATAGTTATTCATGGAATCAGCAGCAATCTTCGCCACTTCATCATGGGCAAACTTGACAAACGCATAACTTTTAGATTTTCCAGTCTGTAAATATACAAAATATCAATAAAAATTTAACCCCTGCAATGCTGAAACCAGAATATTACTTCTTTGGCAGGAGGTATAGACATGGATCAGCTGTCTGATCTAAGTCTTTATCACCTGATTTTTTTAAAATCTTTATTTTTTGCTTTTAAATTAGAATAGCTATTAAATATACATTGTATACTTTTATATCAATGCAATTTTACCAAAAATTTTATTCAGCATGACAAGGGTTATATGAATATTTTTTTTCAAATATTGTATCTCACTAGGAAATGTCAACAAGAGCTTAGTGCCTTCACATCTGGGTACTGTAAATTGGAAAATTGTTGGTGATATTTCATATTTTCTCCTTATATTCAGGACTGATTGAACATGTAAATCAAAGACCATGGCTTTTTCTACATAAGAGAAATGATAAACAAATTTCAGTCCAAGAGTTTAATTGAATGGAAGTGCCCAAACAACATCTTTCAATCTTTATTATAGATGTATTTTAATAAGATCTATCAGCAAACCAAATACAAGCATTGTATCTTTAATGGGCTGAAAGAAATTGGCAATGTTAATTAATTTCGTCAACTTTTTCAAACATATGACCTTGATAGATAATCTTGACCTTTTCTGATGGCCTTGATCTTGAAAGTAGTTGTGTACCAAATCTATCATCAAGCCAAGTAATGTATTTGTATGGATCTTGAATTCTGCAATGTTAAGTTCTGCTTAAGAACAGCAGTGAAACATTCTTTCTATAAGGGCATAAAAGATTTGGTTTGAATTGGGTTTTAGGCAGCTTTTAGCAATATTTTGCTCATATGGGGTCGGCTCACACCAGCACTACCGTAACTCCTTTCCTAGTCTCCATCTGCTTTTCTTCTTAATTCTTAGATTATCAACACATATGTGGAAGGAAAATAGATGGAAAGGCTAGTGCGGCTGTCAGGGATTGATCCAATGACCTTAAGTTTGACTCTCTGAAACACTACCAACTGCAATTTGATAACAATGGTAGTGGGGCCTGGAAATCAAAAACGCTTGTAAAAGCAAAGCATCTTTATTTTTCTTGTTTAATATTTATAAAATGATTCTTGACAATGAGCTGACCAATCATCAAACCAGCATGACTGATATTGCTTGTAGTAACTCATTTAAGGCCTTTTGATGTCAGGTTAACATTGAGCATATTTTTGTACAGAGCTACAATGCATGACATCAAAATCCACTCATTTAGAGCTAAGATTCTTAGACACCCCTCCTCTTACGTGAAACATTCCCCTGACCCCTGGGTTTTCTATTGTCAGTCTTTTTCCTTGTAATACCTTCAGTTTTCTGAAAAAAATCTGAGCTTGAAAAGGTAAATAACAAAAGTTGATCATACCTTCCGACTCCTTGCGAGTCGTAAATCTTTTACAGTGCCAAATTGTGAGAAGTACTCTTTCAATCCTTTCTCTTCAAAACCCCAAGGTAAATGACCTATATAGATCACACCAGGTATTTTCTTTCTATCTTCTACCTGGAATAAAGTTAACCGTGTGTCATGCCATTGTACCCGGAATATTCCTGCTTTGGCAGAAAGCATACACAAGTATCAGCTTGCACATTGTGCAGTCTGATCCTAGTCTATGCTACCTGATACTCCCTTTAACTGTTGTGATGCTGTTGTACCCAGAATATTCCTGCTTTGGCAGGAAGCATACACAAATATCAACCTGCTCACCTGATATTACCTTTTCAACCTGAAAAGTAGACTACTGAAAAGATTTAAACTATTTGAAAATTGTAACAGACATCTGAAAGAGCTTGTCCCAAGGATCATAACGATAAAGATTGGTTGAATAATGACAATTCATTTCAGAAAAGAAGATTATTTATGTTTCTTCATGTGGGATAATTTTTTTGAAACTCAAAAATACCCTAAGAGCCTAAGTTTTCAGCCAGATCAGAATTTAACATTGAAATCTGAGAGAGAATATCCCAAAGAAAATTCCATGTGAAATAAGATCAAATTTGAATTCTTCCCAGTAGTTTCAAAAAACAAACAAGATGTGTTTGTGAAACACGAATGCCCCCGGAACGGCATTTTTTTTCAAAGTTTGACCTCGACTGATGACCTTGACCTTGTCACATGACCTTGACTTTGGTACCAGCGGATGCGGATCATTGAGATCTATCATCATGCCAAATATTAGCTTTGTATCTTAAATAGGCTTGAAGATATTGGCAAGGTTAACTTTTCGGGTTAAGTTTTCGGACAGACGGACGGACGGACGGACAGACGGACAGACAGACAGACAGACAGACAGACAGACGGACACGAGTAAAACAATATGCCCCCGATCTCTCGATACGGGGGCATAAAAAGCTATAAAGAACTAGAAATGTGTCACAGACATGGATGCCTCTGCAAATTCTTGGTTTTAACCTTCAGCCGTGACCTTGACTGAAGTCGGTCAAACTCCTCGCAAAACACTAGTACTCACTAAGGGAACAACTGTCTCAAGTTATTTGGAAATTCATCCATAAATTTAGATTGATTTATTGATAGAATGGAGTTTTACGACACTTTCAACATTTTTTCAGCTACATTGCAGGGGCTGGAGCACCTAACAATGGTTTTCTGGCATTTCTCTCACCAGTGCAACCATTTCATCCTTTTCTATCCTCAAGCTGCTATCTCACATAGGTCTACAATTATCAACTCATTAGTGAGAGGCAAATAGTCTGAAAGAATGAGTGTCGCCATTGGGAATTGAACCTGTTACCCTTAGATCGACAGTGCGACGCGGCGGACGCGCTACCAACTGTGTTATGATGGCGGCTCCATATATGTAGAAGTTATGCTCCAGACACAAATGGGACAACCCTACACACCAAGTATAACACATAGGCATAAGTAACTATATATGAAAGTCCCCATTTCAAGGCCAGGGAAGAAAATGTCAACAGACAGACACTCTCACGACAGACAGTCACACCAGTAGGCCTTGACAATAGCCCGGTTTTAAGGGATGTACGTTTCACACATCTGAGACTCAAATATTTGTAGCCAGGACCCTCAGAACTATGTGATGCGAGTCCCAGACTCTCTTGGGATCAACTAAAGAAAAGAATTGAAGTGTAGACTGCTAAAAACAGTCTTCAATTCTTTCCTGAAGTTGAGCCCCAAATATTAATACACTTCTATAATTTTTTTTTACCTTTTAACCAGATGATAGCTCTAACTCTCCAAAATACAAGATTATAGCCTAAAAGAAATGGTCTTAAACCTAAATCAGAGACTCCCAAAGCTTAAGAAAGAACCTCAAAGATCCCATCAATTGGACCCTATTTTGCTGATGTCCGACAAAAACCCTAAATAGTCCAGCTACAGGGGAGATGAAAATTATTGTCTTTTGCAACAAAGTTTTCGTGATTTCAAAGAAATGTTAAATAAAATGTGTTTGTTGACACTTGTGCCCCAATTTGTCTTGTTTCATGAAAATCATGGTATCATTTGACAGATAATTTATTTCTCTTCAAAATAAGCCATAGTTAAATGCATTACAATAAGTTTGATATAAAAACATTGCCTTAATGTAAGTGACAAAATTTGACCAGTTCGGGTCCAATTGAATCAGTTTAGAACCAGGGGCGTAACATATGGATCACATCTGCCAGGGAGAATTTAAAAATACTTTTTACCTGAGAAATACTATTCATTGATGATCAATTGTGGTACACAGGAATCCGCTTAATAGCAACACCTGTTTGTCAGAAGAAAAGTTGCTATTAAGCAGAGGTTTCTATTATCCGATAATTACGTTTCAGTCAGTATCCCAATCTCAGATGTGTATGAGTACATTGTCGGCATTAGAATTAACATAAACATGTATAATTACATGTATATTTGGCCAGTTCCAATTGATTTCTTATTTTTGTTTCCCCTTTTAATGGTAAGAAATTTGAAAAAAAGGTATGCTTGAAATATATTTACGCCTTTATGATTAATTATCTCGAGGACCAACTGCTTTCAAATCCAAAGGTCGCCGATCGGTACGAATTAAAATTTCTGACGCGAATTTGGTTAGGGAAAACAAATTCCCTTTTTAAAGAAGGCCAGCTATATGTTTATTTCCTTTATTTATGCAATTTAATAACACTGTTGAGTACACAGTGTGTTGTTGTGAAAACACAGGCTTTCTCCATTTGGCCAGGTGTTTGGCAGGTCATTCCCTATGGAAATTTTTTGTGACATCATATTGAAGATGGATTAGACAAGAAAGCTAATGATATTCTCGAATATCTAAAACTCGGATATTTTGAAAAGGATTATAATTTTAGATTTTAAGTATCGTCGCGTATTGAGTTCTCGACATACCCACGTTCTCAATAGTTTATTTTCACATGAGATTTCTGCAAACTTTTGACGTCACCGGCCGGGATATCAAAATTAATGTGTCAACTACATTTATCCAATCTGAATTGGTATCTTTTGGACATAAAATATGCAATAAATCAACGATAATACTATGCTTATAAGCAACTATTCCTGAACCAAAGTTTTTCACTATCCCGTTTTACCTCTGTGCTAGAAATCTTTATTCTCTTTCATACTTCATTCAAATTTAAAACTACATGTCAATATCGGTTAAGGCACCTTTAACCAAAATGAGGTCAACCAGCTCCGCAGAAAATTCCCGCTGAAAGTTATATTTATTGAGGCCCAAAAGGGGAATATGTGTTATCTGCAATAATTGCTCCAGGTTTTGACATTTACTTTTTACTGATGGAAAAAAATATAAAAATTATGAAATGTAATTAATAACTTTGTTTATTTTTTTATGATATTCGTCAGTTAAAATTCAGAAATACCATCTTTGATGAAAAAAACATCTTTCCTCAAAGAAATAGATTAAACCACGTTATATCATGGGCTTGTCATTTTTTCTATGAATCTTGTTTTGATTTGGGTTTTTCCGCGATACAGTAGTCTTGCAATAGCTCGAACACACATGGGACCGACCAATTTGCTCGAGTAATCAAATGATTCGAGTTAATGCCAGTAAGCAAAATTGTCCTCTATGAAGACGTTCCACTTCTTTTTAAACCTACCTTTGCATAGTTTGCCTTCAAATTATGCAGTACCTATGCAAAATACTCGTCAAGGAATATTTTAAAACAAGTGCATGTCGTATTGCGATGCAATACAGGAGTCCCCCACCGGATAACAAAAAATCCTTTCTTATAATATATCTCCTACTTACTAGATCTATAACTGTATACAAAATTTGAAGTTGCTAGCACATTAGGTTTTGAACAAAATGTCCCAAACAAAAATATAAGAGTAAAAACAACCAATGGCAAAAACTCCAAAAGTGGGTGTGGCAGAATTATGGATCTTGAACATGACACTTGTCCTCAATAAGATCTATGAGTGTACCAAGTTTGAAGTTGCTAGCACTGATGGCTCAGGAGATATGGTCCGGACAAAAATGTCAGGATAAAAAACAACAACGGACAATAACTAAAAACGTTGATGTGGTAGAGTAACAGTTCTTGTGCATTACACTTCTTCTCAATGAGATCTACCAGTGTACAAAGTTTGAAGTTGCTAGGGCTTATGGTTTAGGAGATTAAGTACAGGACATGTAAGGATAGAAACAACAAAGGGCAATAACTCAAAAAGAGGACATGGCAGAGTGACAGTTCTTGTACATGACACTCGTCCTCAATGAGATCTATATGTGTACAAAGTTTATAGTTGCTAGCACTTATAGTTTAGGAGATATGATCCGGACAAGAATGTAAGACTAAAATCAACAAAGGGCAATAACTCAACTAGAAAGCCATGAATGGCTTGAGTCGCTCCACAGGCTTGAAATTCTTGTAAAAGCAAATAAATGTTTTGACTTGATTTTTAGATATTTGGGGTTCTACTGATGTTGAAAATGATTTTCAAAGTTTGAACTATATAACATATAGAGAAATGACCTCTGCTCCTAAAAGAAATATTTTTCATCAAATCAAAATGACTTTTGGCTGCATGATAATGGGTCACCCAAAGATCATACCAAAAAATTTTGATTGATATCCATCAGTTACATTCTGAGAAAAAAATTTTCATAGTTTCCACTAAATAACATATAGAGAAATGACCTCCACCCATAAAATGCTTTTTTTCATCCAATCAAAATAATTTTTGGTACACTGAAAAAGGGTCACTCTAGGATCATTCCAATGAAATTTGGTTGATATCCATCCATTCCATTCTGAGAAAATGATTTTCAAATTTTCCACTATATAACATATAGAGAAATGACCTCTGCCCATAAAATGCATATTTTCCATCCGATCACAATGATTTTTTATATACTGATAAAGGGTCATCCAAGGATCATTCCAGTGAAATTTGGTTGATATCCATCCATTCCATTCTGAGAAAATGATTTTCAAAGTTTCCACAATATAACATATAGAGAAATGACCTCCGCCCATAAAATGCATATTTTCCATCCGATCATAATGATTTTTTGTAGACTGATAAAGGGTCACTCAAGGATCATTTCAATGAAATATGGTTGATATCCATCGATTACACTCTGAGAAAATGATTTTCAAAGTTTCCACTATATAACATATAGAGAAATGGCCTCCGCCCATAAAATGCATATTTTCCATCCGATCACAATGATTTTTTGTAGACTGATAAAGGGTCACGCAAGGATCATTCATGTAAAATTTAATTGGTATCCATTGAATAGAATCTGAGAAAACTCACTTTTTACCATGTTTGGAAATTAGCCACGCCCCTTAAATCCATGTTTTTCATTGGATCAAAATCTCTTGAACAACTTTGAAAGAGGGTCACCCAAGGATCATTCCTGTGAAGTTTGGTTGAAATCCATCCAGTAGTTTCTGAGGAGAAGATTTTTAAAGAAAAGTTAACGACCGGACGGACGCACGCACGGACGGACGCACGACGGACACAACGCCATGACAATAGCCCCAGTGGCTTTCAGCCAGTGGAGCTAAAAAGTGGACATGGCAGAGTAACAGTTCTTGTACATGACACTTGTCCTCGAAAAGATCTATCAGTGTACAAAGTTTGAAGTTGCTAGCACTTATGGTTTAGGAGATATGATCCGGACAAAAATGTAAGGGTAAAAACAACAAAGGGAAATAACTCAAAAAGTGGGCATAGCAGAATAACAGATCTTGAACATGACACTTGTCCTCAACAAGATCTATAAGTGTACCAAGCTTGAAGTTGCTAGCACTTTTAGTTTAGGAGATATGTTCCGGACAAGAATGTAAGGGTAAAAACAACAAAGGGCAATAACTCAAAAAAGTGGGCGTGGCAGAGTAACGGTTCTTGAACATGACACTTCTCCTCAATGAAATCTATAAGGGTACCAAATTTGAAATTGCTAGCACATATGGTTTGGAAGATATAGCCTGGACAAAAGTGTGATAGACAGACGGACGGATAGACAGACAGATGGAATCGAGCAAACCTATAGTCCCCCAACCGGTAACCGGTGGGGGACTAATAAATAAATCTTTGTTTAAAACTCAGGGTTTTACCAAGCTTTTCGAAATTAGGGGTCCCAGGGACTCAACCTTGAAAATATCAGGGGTCCCTGTCCTTATTACAGGGGTCCCAACCAGACAAGCTTAGAAATTTCAATTTCAAACAATGGAACATTGTGATGAATAATATAAAAAAGTATTTTTATCATTTTCCACATATTCAGTATTTCCGTAATTTCTTTTATATATTAGTTAAAGTGCTGGTCTTAAGCTCTTTAGAGATTTTAAATATTACATATCACTTTGTTCCAGAGTGGTTTTAGTTTTTTTGCCATGATAGAGTTGACTGGATATTCTGAGTAATAACAAAGATCACTCGGTGAATGGATCTAATGTTGTAATGATGCAATGTTGCAAAACATCCAGTAATTTTCATAACGTAAGCAGTGGTAGACTTTTTCAGACTAATTAATTTTAATGAGTATCGTTTTATGGATGTTGTTGTATTTTGCATACTGGTTAAGGAAAACAACGCTTCATCTCAATTACCAGCTTATCAACAAAGTTAGATGACAAAATTAATCACTTGACACAAATTTCCCTTTTACATATGGGTAATCCATTGTCTGTAAACGACGTTTTAATTTTGTGTTCTGAGGAGATTGACGAACAATCCGAATGAATTAAAAAAGGTCTGATTCGATTTTTCAATCGAACAAAAAATTAATCCTTTTAAATAAGTTAACTAAAGCTCCCTAATGGTTCATAAACAATTCTTGTTTTTTTTTTGTTTTTTTTGTTTTAATATCATAAGAAAAAGTAATATTTAATAGCCTTTAGTATATCAGATTGCGATCTCAAATTGCCTTAGTACAAACGGGAACATTCTCCGGCCGAGATGACCATGATGACCTGAACATCCCATCCTCGAGAAGACAAATCAAGCGCACCGATGTCATAAACGAATTAGCTCTTCATTAAAATTGTGCATGTTTGGATCTTTTTTTTACAATGATAAAGATCCCTTTGCGTAATTTCACCTGTTTCTAAGCCATTTAGAGCCCTTTACGTGAAATTATTTTATGTGTGTCCCATGGGCGCGGGTTGCTAATAAACGTGCGTACAGACTGAATTTTATGCGTATATGGACGCAGAAATCTTACGGGACACCCTGTAAACTATTTGTTTAATCGGGCGATTTAATTTGATCAAATCGTAAGGGTTGAAAAGAGAAAAATCCACAAAAGTTGATGAAGACGTATGCATCAATGTTAGTGGTGTCTGTTCTCTGTACACAGGTCATTGAAATGACCAAATGTTAGAGATTTGGACATTTTAATGAGAGGCACTATAATATTTGGACATTTTAATGAGAGGCACTATAATAAACATATTATTTCTTAATGTTTTCCTTAGAGCTAACTTACGTGGTACCTCAAATAATCAAGTTGTAAAGGTGTTTCCTTAAACAGTGCTCCAGATAATTTCAAAGGCCATCAGTACAGTACTGATTGAAATAATTTTTTAATCAGTACATGATATAGGTGATCAGTACAACTTTGGGTAAAGAGCAAATGGAAGAAAAGTGAATTTTCATTTCTTTCTTTATTGTAACCTTAGTACCTATATAACAAGTACTTGTACCTGAACTCCTTTAACAACAATACAGCAGCCCTTTCATTAACAAAAATTTTCTTTTCCTTCTAAAAAGAACCTGTTCTTTTTGTATATAAATTTGATAATTGAGAAAGTTAAGAACAGAAAAAATATCCCCCCCATGGACCATTCAAATGTTATATGATGTTTCAATATTGTATTGAATTTTCTTAAATTGTTGTTTTAGATATATTCCATTTTTTGTCTTTTTTTTTTTCTTATTTTGAAACTATTAGTTGGCAGCAAAATTATCATCTTAATATTTTATAAGATACACGTATCTACTTCAACCATTGTAAGCATCAGAATACTACTTTCACTTTACTTTCTGTCGGAAGAACAATATTACAAAGCACCAAAACTGATGAATTATGTTGAATAATCAATTTTGAACCGCAGATTCCTGGCCAATAGTCTTTTTTTTTAATCAGATTGTTGATATCTCTTTTCTGAGCAGACATTCAAACCGTCAAGAACGAAACTGCATGCGGCGAACCTTATTTATGGTCCATTCATTCTTGCCGCCGGAACTTTTTTTCAGTGATGGAGTATGTTATTTCGTCCGCAAATGATTTGCTAACTGATCTTGGATTTAGAGAGTTCTTTCGAGTAAGCCATTGAATAAAGATTCCCATGACATTATTGACGTATGATGTTTTTCTGCCTATTAACGTAGTTTTACGGTGACGCGAATAAAAAATTTGGGTCAGCAGATCAGCTGGTCTCACATCACTTACGGCAAAAAATTAATAAGCGCCTCGATGCTGGGTACCGTACTGTTTACAAATTATTTTCCCACGGTCCACATTCCATTGTCACGGGAATAGTCGAAAACGATCGGTAAAGTCCAAGTGCGCATTAACGTTACTAGCAATCGGGAAACTTCGGTGATGTTTACAGAAAAGTCCGAGTGGGTTACGTAGATGCTTGTCAATATCGGGAATAGCCGAAATGATTATCTTACATTCTGCAAGAGTAACTTCCCTTTAATTTACGTGATGTACCCAAAAATATCCATACACGTCCAAAACATTCTGTATCTTTTACGGAGTTTTGCTAAAAATGATGCGAAACGAGTAATTTTACATCCGTAAAATACGGAAAAACGGAGCTTATCTAGTGTGCTGCTTAAATGACATCTATACAAAAGAAAGAAGTTTAGAAACACAATATGATTTTTTCTGGAATGTATCAAAAAGTTTTGTTCTGCAGATAATAAAATTTAAGGTGATGGGGGATTAAAGACAATTTAAAATAGACGCATTTTTCGTTTTACAACGTTTTTGAGCCAAACAATGTCGATTGGCAACAATAATATTGGAACTAAAGCTGAAAAAATTGTAGTTTTGACCTTTCATAGGCATTCGTCCATATCTTTTTTATAAAGATGAATAATTTGCTGAATAACTCACGAGGATGGTTTTCGAAAGATTTCCAAAATGATAACAAGCATTAATTTGTAAAATTGTTCTTTGGTTTTATGATTGTTTCAAAGTCTCTTAATTATTTTCTGAGCATTAAATTCTTGTCATTTACACCCTAAAATTGAATAAGCGTGGCACACAAAAAATTGTGAAAACAAGTTGTCTGACTCATCGAGACCCTGTGAAAAAGGCCTAAAGGTATTCTTTATGAAAGAACGAAATAACAAATATACGCACTGTAAGTTAAACTTTGATGCAAAACAATAGATGTCAGAAAGGTGCGAACCCCTTTGCTCAAGGTTATGCAGTAAAATTTGACAACGGGACTGTAATTGTCGCTCGAGCTATCGAGCAATCATGCGTGCGACTTACTGCAGTAATAACAAACAAGAAAATACAGAAAGATGCGTCGGGACTGGAAGGCGAGCTCGAGCTTTCGCATGATTTCTAGATTTCGCCCTCTCGAGGTAACACAAGACCATTGTACTTATAAATGGCTAAAATAAATTATTCTAATGTTTCTTCTATATTATTTTTTTTAAAAAAAATCCAAATATGATAATTTCCGTTAGCGGCAAAATGGATAAAGTTTTCATCCAATCAAACACTAACAAAAATCACGTGATTTATATTTACTATCAAGAACAGGGGTATACGCCATTTGTAAGTTACTTTTCACACAAGTTTTGCAGATGATTAATTTTAATAGCACAAACGACATATCTAAACTTTTTATATTACATTGTGTGGCCTTTTGATTACGGTAAAAAATTATATGCCCATAAGGCATGTTTACCACCTACATGGACAACCCCTTGAGGCGGTGGATCACAGCAAGTACCTAAGCAGGGCTTGAAAATTCTACTCGTCCACTCGTCCGGCATGATTTTTTCCTTCTTTGTCTATATAAGCAGGACGAGTGGATTTTGCAAATTTTCACTTATGAAATGAATGTATCACTATATTTTCTTGTATAGCAGGACGAGTAGAAATTTCAAGAATTTTCAAGCCCTGCTAAGAGTCACTGTCCACAACTCCCTGAAATGGGACACACACATACAGAATGTGGCAGCAAAAGGGAACAGGACTCTTGGCTTTCTAAGGAAAAACTTGAGGGATTGCACCCCGAAGGTCAAAACAGCCAGCTACACAACTTTAGTGCGGCCCGTCCTCGAATATGCTAGCACTGTGTGGGATCCCCATCTTCAGACACACATCCAAAGCCTGGAACAGATCCAGAGAAGGGCGGCAAGGTTTGTCACTAACGACTACACATCAGGAACACCGGGATCAATGACAGCTATGTTAGAGGGATTGAAATGGACCACTTTACAACAACGACGCCAAGAGATAAGGCTAATGATGCTCTTCCAAATCCATCAATCTCTGGTTGACATCAATAGAGAACCATATCTTCCCGGAGATAACAGAACTAGAACACGCTTCTTTCAAGAGCGTACTACAAATCAACTGTACGCAAATTCATTCTTCCCGCGGACCATAGCCTCCTGGAACCAGTTGCCAGCAACAGTCACCGCCACGGAATCCCTTAATGCATTCCGGCAGCGCCTGACAGCCCACCAACCATAATCTATGCTCTGTAGTGTATATAGTTTTATCAGCTTTTAGACTATTTTAACTGCACAACTTTTGATCCGACTCACCATGTATATAGTCACGCAGAGCCTCTATACATTCCGGAAGGATCCCGGCTCTTAATCGGAAGAAGAAGAAGAAGATACGATAAAAGGCCACGTGCTCACCCTCTCCACGGAAATGTAAGGGAGATAACCAAAGCCTATAGAGAACTGAGTAATTCAGGATAAGTAACTTTCGAAATGACTTCATGACATTTTTTCATTCATATTTGCAGGCGAGATTTCCATTTATCAAAAAAAAAAAAGAAAAATGGAAATAGAAGACAAGCCCGATGAAATTGATCGCCTGAATAACTGTCGGCAGCTCTTGAAAAATGAAACAAAATGTTAAGCAGTTTATTTGATCGAACGCCAAATCAACACAACCAAATAATAATTACGGATTGGGTAAAGGTGCGATCAATAACTTGGCATGTTGACGCGTCTATGTGTACTTTTGGAATTGCGGCGACGATAAAATTGGCATAAAATTAAATATGGCCGACTTATACGCTGGGCCGAGTTGCCGAGTTGAAAATGGGCCGAGTTGACCAGTCACCAACGACCCAGGCTAGGGACGAACGGGATGTTGGGCGAACGTGCCCGGGATGAACATATCGGTTTCCAAACTGTATACAAGTTTTACAGACGTGATTACCTTAGAGATTTTGTTTCCTTCAGGACTCTGCTTTTTATTTAAAGGACTATTTTTGCCACGAGGGTTCTCCATTTTCGAGCAACGTAATGCAGAGTGGTTTCCCCTTAGTTAGAACGGAAGTTTTAGAAATTATAAATAAGTCATGGAAAAGAACGCAAGTCAAGATACAAGTTTTTATTCGGAAAACCATCACAACAGAGTGGGTGTCTTCCACAAAACTTGACAAAACATGGTGTAATAGAATATCATAGAATGATAACTAGGTTTTTTTTCAATGTAAAGATAAGAGTTGACGAAATTTATCATTAGCGTAACATTCATCTTTCTCACTTTGACAAGTAGAATAAAAAATCTCCATAAAGAAATGTAAAGAAACGTGTTTGGTGTGATTTTCAAACACATCTTTTTGTGATAAATTCAAATTGGGCTTTGACTAAGTGAATAATCTGCTTTGGGCCGTTTTGACCATATAACGGGCCACTTTGACCGAAATGTTGGCCGTTTTGACACTGGGCCGTTTTGATTTTGACTTGCACCCGTTTTGATAAACTCACAAAAATATTTTATTTCCTGTACTGCTTCTGGGTTCATTAGACAACAGAAAATTCTATATGAGTTAGCTACCATATCATGGTAGTCAATATGGAGCATAAAGCATTTCATGAAACTTTCAGAGAGGTCTATCCAAAGAACAAACCAGACATCACTATCTCAAGTCAAAGCAGTTAAAAAATTTACTTTTTTGAATGGGGTTTAACCCTGCTTAAAGAAACATTCACATTGTTCAAATTGCTGTAAATAGACCCTTAGTCGGTTTCAGGTCACTCCGGTAAATTACAACTTCGTCTTATGCTCAGAATTTGATCAAATTTCACATTTGAGTAGCAAATCAGATGCCCTTTACCATAAACTATTTGAAATTTGTGTCTAAAATATGTCATGTAAAAAGGGGGTTTAATATTTGTTACCTTTATGTTAGCTTATAAGATAACACCTTATTTGAGTCCTTGCAATCTGACCACAGAGTATATTTCATACACCTTATTTGAGTCCTTGCAATCTGACCACAGAGTATATCTCCTAAAGTATAATAGCTATCAACATGAAACTTTATGGGTGAAGAGATCTTATGAAGGACAAGTGCAGTGCACAAGAACTACAACTCTTGCTTGCACAATTTTGGAGTTATTGCCCTTTGTTATTTTTGATACTTAGATTATGTCTGGAGCATATCTCCTAAAGTAAAATAGCTATCAACTTGAAATTTTATGGGTAGATAGATCTCATAGAGGAGAAGTGCTATGTACAAGAACTACAACTCTTGCCTGCATAATTTAGTAATTTTTGCCCTTTGTTATTTTTAATTCTTAGATTTTATAGGAGGTAAATCTCTGACAGTACAAAAGAATCTTTAATCTATAAGGCATCAGTTTACTATCAAGCTTTCGTGGCAGGAGATGTCCATGTCCAACATGGCTCTTGTTT
The DNA here is from genome assembly GCA_948146395.1 of Fragum whitleyi. Lineage (NCBI taxonomy): Eukaryota > Metazoa > Mollusca > Bivalvia > Cardiida > Cardiidae > Fragum > Fragum whitleyi. The sequence continues at coordinate 72,351,843 of OX411547.1, forward strand.
TTGTGACAATGCCTTATTTGGGGAGCATAATCGGTCTCTGACGGCTCTTGTTATTTTTATTATTTTCTATCTCGTACTTCAGAATTCTTATTCATAGCATATTGGTTCAAATTTACTTGAGTTTTCTACCCTTTGTTCTACATAGACTTGAAAGAATTAATACTATGTGCCTCCACGACGTAATTTGGAAGTTTATTCTATAGATTTACTACTCTGTTACTGAAATAGTGTTTCCTTCTGTCCTTAGAGAATCCACTTTTGTGTAGTTAATATTTGTTTCCCCTAGTAGTAGAATTGTTACCCTTCTTCAGTATTTCATAACTAGTTACGTCTAGTTTGTGTATTAGTTTGTAGGTCTGAAATAGATCTGCCCCTGACCATCGGTATTCTATTGAAGGCAATCTTGACTTTGAAATGCGTTGTTTGTAAGGCAAGTGTGATATTTTATGGACTAGTTTAGTAGCCCTTCTCTGAACAATCTCTAACATGATGGGGTGTGTGTGTGTGTTTTAATGGATTCCAAATAACTGATGCGTATTCTAAGTGAGGGCGAACTATTTTTAACATACCACTATTCATGAATATATACTGAGTTCCATAAGAAAGTGTGCACTTTCACATTTGACATTTTTCTTGATTTTTACAAAGTTGGGGAAAAAATAAGGAGTAAATTTGATACCATACTTTAGTCAAGACCTTTTGAAATTAAAAGTCAAATCAGTTTTTGGATAAAGTATCGCATGCTGCATACGCGCAGGCAAAACTTAAATTGTTGAGATTTGACCTTCTTACAACTTTTTCTGTGGTAAGAGCTATGTGTTGATGTTGCATTATACAGTTTAAGAAGCCATTCCAAACCATTTCCAAATAAAAGTTTTAATTTTTATGCAGACGTTACGTGTACGTCAACGTTAGAAATTTCTACGTTGCTAGGCTAGTAACTTGTCGTTAAATGGTGCTATGGCGTCCAATGACATCTCGATTTGCTTGATAAAGGCCTTACAAAATGACGACCTCGATTTTGATTGCAACATGTATGCTCAATCGATTTTAATGGCGTTCTAAATCTGACAAGGTTCGATTTTGTTCAACGTCGTTTATTGGTAGTCAAACCACGCTGTAGCATCATGCATAATTGTATTGAAGATGTGATTTTATGCTTAAGAAAGCCGCAAAGATTCAACTGGATGCATTTTCAGACCAATTATTCGTCTAACGCGTGATGCACATGCAAAATATGCAAAATCAAATGTCTCAATTTAGCAGAAAATCTTTGCTCTTCGCGCGAATTTTGTTTTCAAATATCGTTTGCAGATACTATTGGGGATAGTCATGCGACGTTTCATGACGCTAGATTGTGGAATTTCAGAGATATTCATAATTTAAAAGTGCACACTTTCTTTTGGAACTAAGTATATATTTTTTAATGATTCTTAGTTTCCTATTAGCTTATATTACTTAACTACACGTGTGTTCTTCAATGACAAGATCCTTATCGATAATGACTCTTAAATTCTTTTCTTTGTCAGTAGTTTGTATCTTGGTGATATTGTTTTCTTTGCCTTTCATAAAATATTCCCTATAGGCTTCAGTTCCAATATGGATATGTCTTTATCAAATTTCATTTCCCATTTATTGGCCCAGGCACATGCATTAAAGATATTGTCTTGTAGGCTTATTTCGTCTTCAGGGTTATTCATACTGTTATAGATTTTGGTATCATCTGCAAAGAGTTTTGACGGAATGGTCATTGTTTCTGGGAGGTCATTAATATAGATTAGGAACAGTAATGGACCCAACACACATCTTGTGAGAATCTCCTTTATCAATTGCACTTTTACTAATGTACATTAGACAGTTTGTATAGGTTGGCTTAAACCTATTTATTTTACATCGATTGGGAAACAAGTTCTTACAACTTAGATTAATCCTTCTCGATTCTGCTTCCTGGAAAATTCACCAGTACTCGCGCCGAATGTGTGGGCCAATGAAAGAACCAAGATCGATAGCCGCTCCCGGGAATCGAACTCAGGACCTTTGGGTCAAGAGGCCGACGCTCTACCACTAGACCACGGACACCACAGTTTGTATAGGTACGAATAGTTTTAATTTTTCGTTCAGAAGGTTTATGACTTTCTTAGTTTTTGTTCGTGAATACTGTTCCATGTATTTCTTAAGAGTTTTTCCAGTTCAGTTTGACAAGGAAGCATGTCAACTCATACCCACGGCAACTCGTACCAAAGTCTGGAGTTTAATCCCAGCAAATGCATTGTCCTAAATATTACTAGAAAGAAGACAAAGATTTCCTTTGATTACAGGCTGCACGGACAAGTTCTGGAAACTGTGGACAATGCCAAATACCTTGGAGTTACTGTTTCCTGAGATCTTTCCTGGAATAAGCATATTGACAATATAACAACTAATGCAAATAAAACTTTAGGTTTTCTCCGCAGAAACATCCAGACCAAAAATAAGAAGATCAGAGAAACAAAACTATGGTTAGACCCCAGGTAGAATACGCATCAACTGTTTGGAGCCCCTACACAACATCCTATATCAACAAAGTAGAAAAAGTACAACGTAGAGCAGCAAGATGGGTTCGAAATAATTTTTCTTATTATGACAGTGTCACCTGCATGCAGAAGGAGCTTGGCTGGCAAACTCTCCAATATAGACGAGACATCACAAGAGTCAGCATGTTCTATAAAATTGTTAATAGTTTTGTTGCAGTACCCATACCAACTTATCTTGAAAGACCAGTTCGGATCACCAGACATATGCACACAGAATCCTTTAGACAGATCCACACAAATGCTTCTTACTTTAAATATTCTTTTTTTCCTTACACAGTGATACTTTGGAACAGCCTACCAGAAACAATCGTACAACAACCTGACACTGCATCTTTCAAGAAGAGTCTCGATTCTTTTCAGATAGTGAGCCGTCCCTGAATGACCAAAATTGTTTTATCAGATCTTTAAACATAACACTCACAATACTTTTAAATTTTGGCACCCTAACAAATGACTAACAGTTTTTAATCCAGCACAGACGCGCACCTGCCAGTAATACCCGAAAGGGGAGTTAGGCAGAATATATAAATAGATAGATAAGTCAACTCGTACCCATTTTGGTCAGCTCGTACCCAGATTTTGGTCAACTCGTACCCTTTCAAAAATTATGGAGTCAACTCGTACCTATTTTTTTTTATTGAAAAAGCAGTCAAAAAGAGAGACTTAATTAAAGAAAATTATTGAATTTAAAATATATTTTGAGATATTTGAAGAAGTTAATGAGGTGAAAAAAAAGATTAACATACGCAAGAAGTAAAAAGATGTTAGACTTACAATATGTATACTTGTGATAAAAAAAATGTTTGAAGCAAATTTAATTTTAATTGTTTGTGTAAGTGATTCAGTTATCGTATTTTAACTGTTTGTGTAATTGGTTTTATTTTGTGGATAACTTTTCAAATGCTTTTGAAAAAAAAAGAAAGTTAATTTTCCGACAATTTTGATAGTTAACATATCAGAAGATCAAACAGTTGTTTGTTAGAAGTATATTAAGTAATTAAAATGTTTTGCATGTAATTGCCCAATTAGACTAAAACCTTCTGTTATTGTAATTATATTTTTATTTTTGATTAAAATTTATTCCTCGTTCAATTAGTGTTAATAAGAAAATCAATTGACTTTAACAATTCAAGTAACTCGTACCATGGCGCTCTTCACTATAGTAGATATAAAAAGTACAATGTATGTGTATCTCGTACAATGTCAGCCTGATTAGCTCAGTTGGTAGAGCACCGGACTTCAAAACCATTCAAGTTCGACGGCATGGGTTCAAACCCGGGCTGGCACACTAAAAAACCAATTGTCTCTCAGATGCGACGTTTAACCGAGACCTCGTGAAACGGTGCTTAACATTGAGCATGTTAAAAAATCATGGTGGATCTCAGCAGTAGTTTCGTCATTAAACTTTTGCACTATCCCCCGTAATCCATAATCGTCCTCTAGGGGCGTCGCTCATATGGGCGTGTGCTACGGTAGCGACGATATATAAACGGAAATACACACATCGCATACAATATAAAATCACAGATCTTAAGTATAATTTCATAGCGCAGTATGGGCCTGAGAAAAAAAGTGGTTACAATGTTAATTAAACTTAAGCAGACACCAAGGGTTAATATCAGTCTGTATTATTTTTGCAGTTTGATATTAGCCTACGATGTCTGCTTTATGTGTAAGAAATTAGAATGTGGGCGATGCTAGAGCGAGACTGGTTAAAAATGTATATTAGAAAAATGAATTAATATTCGAATTCAGCAGGTTGAGGATTAATTCTCACTAGACAATGAGTTGCAATCTGTACGTGGAAAGGATTTGTTCAGGGGATACTTTCGTAAATGTGTCACCAAAACCTTGTATATCATGAGATTTTGGTCATAAACGAAACTTTAATTTGTTTTCTATTATTACCAAAAATTATATTTCCAACAATCTCAAAAATATTTGCCTGTATTCAATTCCTGTAATTTTATTCCATATTATATATTTTAAGGGGAAATAAATAAGGGGTAATATAAAGTATAGGGGACTTCGGCACAGGTAGTGATGACGTCATCAAAATATGAGTGGTTGGCGTTTCCAACCATTTTTACATACACAAAGAGCAAAAAATCCAATTTTCAAGTAGTAAAATTATACATTTGTAATGATTTATTCCATGTGATGAAGGTGTCAAAATGTAGATAAATCACCCCTTCTTCTGGTTATGCAGTTGTCATCATGTGACAATGTCTTTGAAACGAATAATTTGTGTCGAAATGTAACCTGCCGGAGAGTCATACGAATCCAAATGATTCGTAGTTGAGCAACCAAAGTATCGGAAATGGGACACGAATAAAGCTGTATTTACGGCATTTTTGGCCACACAGCAATGAAATATGTTAGTTTGAATTTCAATGCTGATTTTTTTTCTTTATCTTAGTAACGATATTCATACCGTCTCAGAACATCCAAACATAGATTTAAGTTTTGTATTTATCCTTAATGGTCTTAACATAATAAATCCAGTCATTTTAACCTAAAAATATTGAGAATCGTCCAAAGCTATCTAAATATTAAATCCAAATTGATAAAGATGAAAACACACACACGTTTAGAAATTAAGGTCATGTTAGATAATAAGCGAACGTTGCAAATCCAAGATATTCGGATGAAACGGCTTTTCGAACACATACTGTTAGGTACATACATTATGCGACATGAAAAACATTATCAGCACTCATCACACAAACATGTGTCATACAGATTGTCATTCTTAACCCAATGATCTATACTACACGGCGAATCTCTTTGATCTGACCATAACCGGATGCGCCAATCAATATTGTCAATGTCATAAAACGGTAGCCGCTTATCCCACACACGTGCACGGGTCATTAAGATCGACCTTACTTACGCAACGTTTTATACCACATTCCTAATTTTCTTTGATCTGCATCAATCAAGCCATGTCATTTGCCACTGATTGGTTGCTTTCAGTATGACACAACTAGTCTTTGAGCCCAATGTGTGAAAGCTTGGTTTACACATCAAATATTATGCTTAATCAGACATGGAAATAACATGCTGTCATATAAAAAGTCAAAATATTCCACATGCTTCAAAACATTGCAATTATAGTATTGCAACATTTGACTGATTACAATCCTCCGAAGGCCATCTCGTTGATATTATAGAACTATTACAGTCACTCAAACACATACTTTTTGTAATCTTTGAAATAATTAGCAGAAGTGTAGAATTTCAACCAATCAAATTATTGACGGATCCTGAGGGGGATTGCAGTGAGGGGTCGAAGATGTGTCATTAAATTACCAAAGAGAAATTCAATTTAAACTGGGCACTTATAGGAAAAGGCACCATCTATAATTTAAGTTCCAAACCTCTTTACAGAAATCCTGTATCCACCACTGCAAATGATAAAAATGTTTTCGAAATGATAAAATCAAATTCATTTATAACTTACTATATTCATTCATTCATTCATTCATTCATTCGTTCATTCGTTCGTTCGTTCGTTCGTTCGTTCGTTCGTTCGTTCGTTCGTTCGTTCGTTCGTTCGTTCGTTCGTTCGTTCATTCATTCATTCATTCATCCCTCCCTCCCTCCCTCCCTCCCTCCCTCCCTCCCTCCCTCCATCCGTCCAACCATCCCTCCATCCATCCGTCCATACATCCGTCCGTCCGTCCATCCATACATCCGTCCGTCGCCGCCGTCATAGCGCAGTTGGTAACGCGTCGGACTGTCAATTTAGAGGTCCCGGGTTCGATCCCCGACGGCGGCACTCATTCTTTCCGACTATTAGTCTCTCACCAATGGGTTGATAAATCGTAGACCTATGCGTGATAGCAGCTGGAGGCTAGGAAAGAATGTGATGGTTGTACTGGTGAGAGAAATACCAGGAATCCATTGTTTGGTGCTCCAGCCGCCGGGATATAACTTGACTGAAATAATGTTGAAAGCGGGGTTAAACACCATGCAATCAATCAATCAATCCACCGTCCTTCCATACATCAATCCATCCGTCCTTCTATCCGTCCATCCATCCATCTGTCCGTCCATCCGTCCATTCGTTTGTTTGTAATTTCGTTCGTTAGTTTGTCACGGTCGTCCGTCCGTCTGTCCGTCCGCCTGTCTTACTAGCCGACTTTGAATTCATACGTCAGTCGTTCATGGAACATTCTTAGTACCATAAAAAATCTTCAGTTTGAACACTGTATTTACACAGGTCAATTAGCCCAAATCGAATACCTTTTCACTGTTTTCAACAAGGTGAAAGGGTTTGTCTAACAAATAATCGATAATGGCACCACTTGTCATTCAAGAATCAATATTCCCTAAAAAGGGAATGTCATTAGGCATCTAAGGAAAATTGTAACATGCCGAAATATTTTGTTATAGTGTTACAGATATTGTTTGGTTATATAATGGCTAAATTTTGAGTGATTGGAAAAGACTATCAATGCCGATTTACCGAACGATTTTGTTCGCATAAACAAAAAAAACATAAACATTTTTTTTTATAATAATAAGATATTAAAGAAAAAAAATAATTAGGATTTAATAAAATCAAGATAAATCAGCGGTAAAAATGATAAATGTTTGCAAAAAATCAACCAAATCGATGTTATTCCTTTTTGATAGTGTTGGTTTCAAAGCATGGTTATTAATTCTAAATTCGTGTTATTTTCTTTATAAACATGTTTTCTGAAAAGTTCGAATGATTTACTTTTCAAAAATGTATTGTTTTGATACCTTTTTCCTCAAGTAAAGCGAAAAAAGTGATTTAGATTGGTCAAAATTTACATAAATTAAATAGAGCGAGGCGATTCAACGCCAACCATTTTTATTGGCTAGTGGGCTATGACGTCATACCGAAGTTCCCTATACAATTGTTTTTAGTAGATATATAGTAGATATAATTAAGAATTCCTTTAATGTTATTTAACTGCTAATTGAGCTATATTTATATTTTTCAAAGAATTGAAGTTTAAAGTGTCCGATCGGGTAAATATTGATAATTCCTTTTCTGTAAAAGTACTCCATTGCGTATACTTAAACGACTGAGATTCATTTGGAATGCTCGGCTGTTATCGGCTGGAGTGGCGTCTTGTAACCAAGGATTCGAAATGGCCAAAATAGTAATTGCAGGTATCGGAATGTTAAGTCAATCGTATCCAAAAGACCATTGTTCAAATTAAAGTTACAGATTTGAAAAATATTTGTCTGATTGGTCTAGATTAAATGAGTGTCCAAAGCGGAACTCGACCGAAGAGCGCTACTGTAGTGAATCCGGGGCTGTTCGCCCCAAATCACGTTCGCCCTTTCGAAAAATCGTTCGGCCCTTTCTTTAAAATTACCTCGGACGTTATGTTTGTGTTGCCACAGTCTAATTATGTATGTCTTGTTTAAGGAATAATTGAATAATTTCTTAAATAAATGTATAGTGCGTATATCTAATACCGGCGTATACCTAATACCGGTGATTGAAGAAAAATCAGATTTACAGTTGCTCCCAAAATTCAAAACAGGTACTTCCACCGAGAGTTATTTGTTTTGATACGGACCACTGAACATAGACATTTCTACGGGAAGATATCCCCTTTTTATACGCCCGTCGAAGACAGGACGTATTATGGGATCACCCGTGACGTACGGCGTCCGGGCGTCCGGCGGCGTCCACTTCTTTGTCCGGAGTATAACTCTGTCACTTGAAGTCCGATCGACTTCAAACTTTGCAATTGTGTTCTTCTCATCATTCTCACAAGAACCAAAACTCTACCTGGCCTATTTTTTGAGTTATTGCCCTTTGTTGTTTTTCAGACTTGAATCTTGTCCGGAGTATATCTCTAAAAGTATAATAGCTAGGATCATGAAACTTCATGGGTGTATAGATCTCACCAAGGGGGAGTGCAGTGCACAAGAACCATAACTCTACCTGGCCTATTTTTTGAGATATTGCCCTTTGTTGTTTTTCAGACTTGAATCTTGTCCGGAGTATATCTCTTAAAGTATAATAGCTAGGACCATGAAACTTCATGGGTGTATAGATCTCACCAAGGGGGAGTGAAGTGCACAAGAACCAAAACTCTACCAAGCCTATTTTTTGAGTTCTTGTCCTTTGCTGTTTTTCAGACTTGAATCTTGTCCGGAGTATATCTCTAAAAGTATAACAGCTAGGATCATGAAACTTCATGGGTGTATAGATCTCACCAAGGGGAGTGCAGTGCACAAGAACCAAAACTCTACCAAGCCTATTTTTTGAGTTCTTGTCCTTTGTTGTTTTTCAGACTTGAATCTTGTCCGGAGTATATCTCTAAAAGTATCTTAGCTAGGATCATGAAACTTCATGGGTGTATAGATCTCACCAAGGGGGAGTGCAGTGCACAAGAACCATAACTCTACCTGGCCTATTTTTTGAGTTGTTGCCCTTTGTTGTTTTTCAGACTTGAATCTTGTCCGGAGTATATCTCTTAAAGTATAATAGCTAGGATCATGAAACTTCAGGGGTGTATAGATCTCATCAAGGGGGAGTGCAGTGCACAAGAACCATAACTCTACCTGGCTTATTTTTTGAGTTATTGCCCTTTGTTGTTTCTCAGACTTGAATCTTGTCCGGAGTATATCTCTAAAAGTATAATAGCTAGGATCATGAAACTTCATGGGTGTATAGATCTCATCAAGGGGGAGTGCAGTGCACAAGAACCATAACTCTACCTGGCCTATTTTTTGAGTTCTTGCCCTTTGTTGTTTTTCAGACTTGAATCTTGTCCGGAGTATATCTCTAAAAGTATAATAGCTAGGATCATGAAACTTCATGGGTGTATAGATGTCATCAAGGGGGAGTGCAGTGTACAAGAACCGTAATTCTACCTGGCCTTTTTTTTTAGTTATTGCCCATTGTTGTTTTTCATACAAGAATCTTGTCCGGAGTATATCTCTAAAAGTATAACAGCTAGGATCATGAAACTTCATGGGTGTATAGATCTCACCAAGGGGGAGTGCAGTGCACAAGAACCAAAACTCTACCAAGCCTATTTTTTGAGTTCTTGTCCTTTGTTGTTTTTCAGACTTGAATCTTGTCCGGAGTATATCTCTTAAAGTATAATAGCTAGGACCATGAAACTTCATGGGTGTATAGATCTCACCAAGGGGGAGTGCAGTGCACAAGAACCAAAACTCTACCAAGCCTATTTTTTGAGTTCTTGTCCTTTGTTGTTTTTCAGACAAGAATCTTGTCCGGAGTATATCTCTAAAAGTATAACAGCTAGGATCATGAAACTTCATGGGTGTATAGATCTCACCAAGGGGAGTGCAGTGCACAAGAACCAAAACTCTACCAAGCCTATTTTTTGAGTTCTTGTCCTTTGTTGTTTTTCAGACTTGAATCTTGTCCGGAGTATATCTCTAAAAGTATAATAGCTAGGATCATGAAACTTCATGGGTGTATAGATCTCACCAAGGGGGAGTGCAGTGCACAAGAACCATAACTCTACCTGGCCTATTTTTTGAGTTGTTGCCCTTTGTTGTTTTTCAGACTTGAATCTTGTCCGGAGTATATCTCTTAAAGTATAATAGCTAGGATCATGAAACTTCAGGGGTGTATAGATCTCATCAAGGGGGAGTGCAGTGCACAAGAACCACAACTCTACCTGGCTTATTTTTTGAGTTATTGCCCTTTGTTGTTTCTCAGACTTGAATCTTGTCCGGAGTATATCTCTAAAAGTATAATAGCTAGGATCATGAAACTTCATGGGTGTATAGATCTCATCAAGGGGGAGTGCAGTGCACAAGAACCATAACTCTACCTGGCCTATTTTTTGAGTTCTTGCCCTTTGTTGTTTTTCAGACTTGAATCTTGTCCGGGGTATATCTCTAAAAGTATAATAGCTAGGATCATGAAACTTCATGGGTGTATAGATGTCATCAAAGGGGAGTGCAGTGTACAAGAACCATAATTCTACCTGGCCTTTTTTTTTTAGTTATTGCCCATTGTTGTTTTTCATACAAGAATCTTGTCCGGAGTATATCTCTAAAAGTATAACAGCTAGGATCATGAAACTTCATGGGTGTATAGATCTCACCAAGGGGGAGTGCAGTGCACAAGAACCAAATCTCTACCAAGCCTATTTTTTGAGTTCTTGTCCTTTGTTGTTTTTCAGACTTGAATCTTGTCCGGAGTATATCTCTAAAAGTATAACAGCTAGGATCATGAAACTTCATGGGTGTATAGATCTCACCAAGAGGGAGTGCAGTGCACAAGAACCAAAACTCTACCAAGCCTATTTTTTGAGTTCTTGTCCTTTGTTGTTTTTCAGACTTGAATCTTGTCCGGAGTATATCTCTAAAAGTATAATAGCTAGGATCATAAAACTTCATGGGTGTATAGATCTCACCAAGGGGGAGTGCAGTGCACAAGAACCATAACTCTACCTGGCCTATTTTTTGAGTTGTTGCCCTTTGTTGTTTTTCAGACTTGAATCTTGTCCGGAGTATATCTCTTAAAGTATAATAGCTAGGATCATGAAACTTCAGGGGTGTATAGATCTCATCAAGGGGGAGTGCAGTGCACAAGAACCATAACTCTACCTGGCCTATTTTTTGAGTTATTGCCCTTTGTTGTTTCTCAGACTTGAATCTTGTCCGGAGTATATCTCTAAAAGTATAATAGCTAGGATCATGAAACTTCATGGGTGTATAGATCTCATCAAGGGGGAGTGCAGTGCACAAGAACCATAACTCTACCTGGCCTATTTTTTGAGTTCTTGCCCTTTGTTGTTTTTCAGACTTGAATCTTGTCCGGAGTATATCTCTAAAAGTATAATAGCTAGGATCATGAAACTTCATGGGTGTATAGATGTCATCAAGGGGGAGTGCAGTGTACAAGAACCATAATTCTACCTGGCCTTTTTTTTTTAGTTATTGCCCATTGTTGTTTTTCATACAAGAATCTTGTCCGGAGTATATCTCTAAAAGTATAACAGCTAGGATCATGAAACTTCATGGGTGCAAAAAACATTCATTCAAAATAACCTCAGTTCCATTCAAACCCCCAGTTTATACTAAGCAGTGTGACGGGCGTATCTTGTGACAATTTGGCACCTTGTTTTCTCTATTAATCCGAAAAAATTTGTTAGTTGTGGAATTTTGTAAGTCCAAAACTACTTGGCTTCCTTTTTTAAGTTTATAAACAAAACAAAACCGCAGCAAACTTAATTAGAAAGCTGATTGGTCAATCAATCTGCTTCCACTGACCTTTTCCCGCGAGAATGAATGGCATGCATTTCCTTATTTGGAAAGCAAGGATCTGGTACTGGCTTAAACTGCCATATCCTGCCCTCTTACCTACGCTTTTTAAATGAAAATTTTAATTCAAGAAAAAAAATCATTTTTCTGATTTTTTTAAAGATATTTTTCTAATGCCAGCTTCAAATTCAATTGAAAATTAAAAATTAAAAATTTGGTCTAAATTCTATCAGGTAAAAACTTTTGCCAGGTCCAATTATCCATTGATTACAAATGAACTGTTTGGCATAAAATTTTACTGCTTTTAAGTTTCTAAAATTTCGTAACATTGCTCAATTAATTGGAGGGAATGCATAAGAATATATCCAGATGATTATAAAACTATGTCTTATACAATAATCAACCCTTAAAGACCTGGTTTAAGCCTTCTTTATTTGACCCCCCCCAAACGAGATATGCAATTAACCACCCATTGTTATCTTAATGGTTTTATGGTCCTTATCTTAATCACTTAATCACCTTGTATACTCTAGGTAGAGATACACTTACAGAGGCTGTCAGGCATATATTGATTTTCAATTATTGAGAAAAGTATTTAGTTAATTATTGGTTAAATTATTTTGAAGAAATAAATATTTAATTTTTTCTATCATTTAGATAATGATTTTTTTTCCGCATTTTTTATCTTAGCATAGAAAAGAAATGTGACGCTTCTTTAACTTTCAAAATTCTTCAAAAATCACTGATAAAAGATGCAACAATTTTGTTTTTATTAAAATAATTCTTCAATCACAAAATCACTGTAGCTATGATATTTAGAAAACTCTTAAATAAAATTGCATAGAATAATTGAAAAGGGATAATTAATATCCTCCTTTTGCTTGAATGCTTCGATTCTACAGCAAGATTTTTTGGTTTATAACATATTTGGATGGAGATAAAAGTATTTTTACCAAAACATTTTCTTTGAAATAAATTCTTTCTAAACATTGCCACAAGTTCAAACTTTTTATGTATATAAATTCCTACCTTCAATTGATCTAGAACATTTCATCACTTTTTGTTATTTCCTAATTTGCAGATATTTCATCAGTTTTTATAAGACAAAATGAATAAAGCTTTAAAGACATCATAAAATCATGATCTTTGTTTCAAGAATATATAAATTTACATTTTTTTCACTTTTTTTCAAATTGATAAATGAGATAAAGATTACCAATAAAAGTCAATGTCATGTGAAGAATATAAAGGGTGATTGACCCCCTAGGGTGATTCGGAGAGATAAACAATTAGCTTATCAGTAGGGGTCCAGAGTATACAACATTCCTTAAACCAGGTCTTTAACAAGAAGTTTAAGCCAGTAGCACCGAGGATAAATCACCCAGGGTACATTTTATCAAATCACCGGTAATTCAGTGTTTTTACGAGAATCAATTGACCTTTGGCCTCATGATAATACAACCGTGTCAGGGGTCAGAAATATTGTTTTTTGTACTAAAAATAATGTCTAGAATTTAGAAACATAACAAACTAAGAAAATTTATTAGAAATTATATAATCCGATCGGGTAAAACGAACATGTCTCAATTCTTTTTCTTATATCAACGGTATTACGTATCCCCATCATACATAACACAAGAAAAACTATGTTTTCCTTTATCTGTGGCCTGAAATTCGTAAAATATGTGATAAAATACTGAATTTTGATGGACCAATCCCCTTATCATTGCAAAATTGACCAAAACATATGAATGAAAAATGCCTTCTTGAAATAAACTGCGAACAAATTTAATGTTTCCAATCTTTGTTCAATAATTTTTTGATAGCCATGGATAAGAGACAACCCAAGGTTTTAGGCATATCAACCATATATATTATATAGGAACATGTATTAAGATGCAAGGAAGATGTATTTTGTGCCCCCTTTTTTTTAAAGATAAATATATTTGCTTAAAGGGCATGCAATTTTACTTGTAACAGGCACTCTCAATATTCTTGCTTATAATAACTCTATTACTGTGTTGATATGTTGATATCAAAATTGAAGATGGAATTGTGAACAGGGATTTCCTGGTACTCACTTGATTTTGTCCCTTATAATACATGTATTGATTATTATAGTAAAAACTATATAACTGACTCAAAATGGCCCATTGAATGACTCCTTGGCCTAATCAACTCTACCTCAATATATAGTCTATACTAAAAAATTATATTGGCAGCAGTACAGAAAATTGGTATATATCATACACTTACCTCGGGTTGTTCATTGACAGGTAATTTCTTTTGGCTCATGATTGCAAATTTATTACACAGTATATTTCGATGAAATATGCCCACAATTTAAACTGTTTGCAATATCAATACACAGTGTTCCAACTGCTTCTTCAATCTGGGAGTAAAAACCACTATTTCATAGTACGCTTAGTAAGCTTGTAACCCTTCTTTATGGGACATAGAAAGTTGCTGGTGAATATTGGGTGTACAAACTTCAACTTGGGGGTAAATCAATCAAATTTGATTATACCCCCCACCTACAAAGTAGAGGGGGGTATATTGGTTTCACCATGTCTGTCTGTCTGTCCATCCGTGTGTCTGTCCATCCATCCGTCCATCTGTCCATCCGTCGGTCCGTAGACCTTTTCGTTTCCCGACTCTAACTAAAGAACCAAGTGACCTACAATCATGAAACTTTATACAAATGTTCCTTATGACCCAAGGAAGTACCCTATTGTTTTTGGGTCACATAGGTCAAAGGTCAAGGTCACAGTCAGCCTTTGTTCAATTTTTGTTTCCGGACCCTAACTCGAGAACCAAGAGACCTACATTCATGAAACTTTATGCAAATGATGCTTATGATCCAAGGATGTGCCCTATTGTTTTTGGGTCACATAGGTCAAAGGTCAAGGTCACAGTTGATTTTTGTTCAATTTTCGTTTACTGACTCTAACTCGAGAACTAAGCGACCTAGAATCATGAAACTTAATGCAAATGCTGTATATGACCTCAATATTTGTTACAAACACATCCTGCACAAATAGAACTTGCATTCTGACAAAGTGCTTGTGGGGGGTATAAGTCCGCTCTGCGACAGTTCTAGTTGTTTTTTTTTTTAAATCCTCAACAATAACAGACAAAAGTATAAAATCAAACTGAAACACATAGTTTAAGAACCTAGAAATTAAGTATTTGAAATCTCACATGGATTATAATAAATTGTACATTACCTGTTTAAGAACCTGACTTTAGTGTCAAAAATACCTGTAATTATGTATTTTTATTTTACAGGTCATTCTGAATGTCCCTATTTTGCACGAGCAGAACTTCTTGGAGATAAGCTTGCAATCAACCTTCCAGATTTCAAACTACATAAAATTGTGAAGACACATGATGAATGGGAGGTAATCAGCTTTCTTTAATGCTTTACTGTGCTTTATTGGGAAACAACGATAGATTATCATTTGAAAAACTCACTGCCTTACCAGTGAAATTATCAAAAACTTATACCCCAATTTCATTTAATTCCCTATATCTCACGTCACTGTAGTGGAACCAAAAAAGTGACGTCATCATGAATGTTGCATAGCAATCTAACGCAAAATGATAAGCCTTTAGAAACTATGCCCTGAAATTTTGAAATTTTGTCTCATTTTGCATTTAAAAAAATTGAAAAATTGTTTGTTTTTCAAGCAAGACCGATTCATATTCCAATTCGTGAACAACAATAGTCTTATTTTCTCTTGTGGCTCCACCCTTCATGAAAATATGTTTACTCAATGAAATATAAATTAATATACCTACAGGGGCAGAAATGCCTATCCTCTATGTTATATGAGCCTGTGTGTTACATTTCCAGTAATGTGCATGATAGACATACATGGTAGTGATGGGCAGATTAATCGATTATAACTGATAATCAGTTGGTTTGGGCTTTGGATTGTGACAATCGACTAAGAAATGTCTTAACGGATTAATCAGTTCCTAACACATAGATGAAAGCCAGTATATATTTTTTTCGAATATGACATCAGTATGATGACTAAGTGTTGAGCAGTTGTAACTGCCTATATCTTTATAGGCAGTTACAACTGTTTCATGCTAAGCCATGAAGTCTGTAGTAAAATCTGCAGAAATAGTCTTCAGGTCAGTTGAAATAAAACTTTCAAATTCTATTCTTCAAAGGATGATACTTGGGGTGCTGTATTAATTTTGAAGGAAAACAATTATACAATTGATCAATAGTTGATTTACTCCTCAAACTTTAAAATGATTATGGAATGTGATTTAAAACCAATTGCCAAGCACTGATACATGATATAGCCTAGCAGGGCTTGAAAATTCTACTCGTCCACTCGTCCTGCTTGATTTTTTCCTTCTTTGTCTATATAAGCAGGACGCGTGGATTTTGCAAAATTTCACTTATGAAATTAATGTATCACTATATTTTTTTTATAGCAGGACGAGTAGAAATTTTAAGAATTTTCAAGCCCTGCCTAGAGAAACAAACAATGCAATAAGATTGAAATATTGACTAATCCCTGGATAGGATTTGAGACCTTATCTTCATACAGAGGGCATAATTGTTGTTATTTAGTTTGATCCATTACTCAGCCAACTTTCATCTAATATTTCATTCAACTATCTTGATATGTCTTCAACCAATGGGTAAATAATAAGCAGTATGCCAATGTGGGACGAGCAAGTTACATGGTGATTCATGACATATTTAAAGGTATAGTATCTTGTGTATCAAATGACTTGAAACCATGGGTAGGTACATCATCTACCACATTATAACTGAAAAACTGTTGAACACCATATTATACCCTTTAAAGTAGTGGTGAAAATCATTAGGAAACCTTGGTTAACACTGTTAAAGTTCATTATTTTCGAGACATTGCGAAACTATTACGGGTCAACTACCTTAAAGTTGAACAACATACTAAACCTTTATTTTGTAGAACTGGCTAACGTCTACATGTGGAGAGAAAGGATGGAGTCACAAGAAATCTCCCCTGGTGTGGAGAGAACTGATAGACAGAGGAGGTAAAGGTGTGCTTATTGGTGGAGCCAATGAATTCCAGGAATATGCTAAAGGTTATTACGGCATTGAATCTGAACTAATCAGTGATGATATGGTTAAGGTCGCTGCAGAAAACAAAGCAGTTAAAGCTCAAGTTGACAAAGAAGAAGCAGACTTTAAAGCCCTAAGTAAACCTGTACATGTTTGTATTACAAATGCTGCATCCAATATCTGTTACGGCATGATTAATCCTATTGGTCATGGAGATGTACTTGGCAGTAATAAGGAAGTCATTCTTCACTTGCTTGATGATCCAAGTAAAAAGGAGTTTATGGAGGGAATCCAAATGGAAGCCGAGGATTTGGCACATGGTCTTCTGAGAGGAGTTGTAATTGAATCAGATCCAAAAGTGGCATTTAAGGACTGTGAGGTCATAGTTTTATTGGACAATGTTGTGAGAGAAGGAAAGACAAAAGATGAATATATCAAACAAAACTCAGAAGTCTTCATAAACTATGCTAAAATAATTGATGAAGTTGCTAAAAAGTCTGTGAAAGTCCTTGTTGCTGGAAATGGACCTGTTAACTTTAATGTATGTATGATGATTAAAAATGCTCCTTCAATTCCAAAACAGAACTTTGTTGCAATGTCAAGAATGGTAGAGAATCAAGCTAAAGGTGTGATTGCTGAGAGACTTAAAGTAAACAGTGCTGGAGTGGTAGATCTGATCATTTGGGGAAATCCCAATGGTGTACATTATATTGATGTTGAGAAGAGTCGTGTACATGGTTATGACGGGGCTATAACAGGCCCTCCTAGCTTCTCCTTGCCAGTACCCGAGATGGTCTACGACAGAAAATGGTTGGAAACAGAGTTTGTGGAGTTGGTAAACACCAAGAAGTCGAGAGCTGAGGAAGCAATGAGGCATGAAGCTACTATGTCAATGGCATCTGCCGTTTGTACCACTCTGAATCACTGGCATAACGGGTCACCATCTGGCCAGATGTTTTCTCTGGGTGTGTGTTCTGATGGCTGGTACGGGGTTCCAAATGATCTGGTGTTCTCCTTCCCTGTAACCTTTCACCCTAAAGGTTACTGGAATGTTGTACAAGATTTTGACCTGTCTGAAGAGGTCAAGGCC